>JACXGM010000591.1:35865-48489 GCA_016801145.1 Umbra pygmaea
GGGGGGGGGGGGGTAACGGTCTCAGCCCATCTGCTTAAGTGCAATTTACCAGCTGTAACAGCCTTCCGGCTGACAATGGTGTGCAACTTTTGATATCTCACCTTGAATTACGATTTTTCTATAGATTTCTTATTTTGTTTAGAAATAATCCAATTGGTAACTGAAGTGCGAGAAGTCCATTATTTGTAGTAGATTTTATGACTACTGAGATTTCGAAGGTAGCTGGAGCAGTAAAGTTAGCAGCAGCTGCTCTCAGGTGAGATGGAACTGGAGCAATGGCTAGTACTGAGAAGATTGCCCTCTTGTGGAGATAGCTGGTACTATACATTTCTCCCACTCCACCTGGGACCTTCAAATTTTTTTCTTAGTTTAAAAAAATCATGTCATTATTTCTCACATGCTTGTTTTTTTTAAATAAATATTATATAATAATTCTGGTAAAAATCTAGGTAATCGTACATTGCCTTTATGACTTTGGCCACAGCTCAAACCTTGTGGATTTGGTATGTCTGAGTGTGATTGTATCAGGGACCTGATTGGTTGAGTTGGCAATCAGTTAACCAATGGGTAGTGAGTGTGTAATGTAAGAAATGGGTTGGGCAGATCAGGGGAAATTGTCCAATGCCCTTGTGGTAAATGTGCTGTGTGAATATTGTGCGAAATATCCAGAGCAATGAAATAAATGCGCTACTTCCTGTATCTGTGTATTTGTACATGTCTTTGTTTTCAGTTGCAGAAAGGTTAGCAACTGATCCATCAGTTTTCTCCCTAAGAAATATTATTTGAATATTCTAACACTGTGTCACTAAGTAAATGTAAAACGTGACAATCATAATTGATAATATAAAGTGTGCATGCCTATGAAAGATGATTTACAGAAGGCCTTCTTTGACAATCAGCAGAAGTGTTTTAGGGAAATCCTTGCATATAAATGAGCGACCAGAGTTTGTGTAGCGTCAGTTGAATAGTGTTGGGAGTTTATTCTTTTAACAGGATGAAATTGTATGAATACGTTTATCAAACTGTATCATTGACAATGTTTTTTTAACGGAAACACTCAAATCACACATTGGGTCTCTGAACGAAACATTAAAGATCAGAATCTTTACTGTACATTGTGGAATTCGTTGAAGAAAATGATGTAACAGTCAATGGAAACCAAAATCACCAACCGATTGAAGGCTGGATTCAAACTTGCACTGAAAATCAAAATTAACAGTTGAATTCACAGGCTGTAATTAGGCAGGTAACTTAACAGCTGTCAGGGTACCGTTGGCCAGTGGGTGAAGGTCTGTGCAACCCTCCAATGATATGCCTCCCAGACCAATCATGTTGCGTTCACCACAGCATCTCCAGACTGTCACATGCTCAGTGGGAACCTGCTTTCCTTGTACAAGCCTGATTGAGTAGCTCACTAATTGGTTAGTATTTCCCCTCACCTGGCAGTCTAGGTCCTAATTATGCTCTAATTGAAGGGAAAGACCAAAAACCAGCATACACTAGGCCCACCATGGAAGTTTTTGAGGACCGCTGCTTTTGAGACTGTACTGGGAGACATATCGAACCTGCACATATGGATGTGCCATCCTGGAGATGCTGGACCACATGTGCAACCAGCTATTGTGGGGAGTTCCTGGTCTGCAGTGCTCAGTACCTATCAAACGTGGTCCAAGAAAGGAGAAGCAGTGAACTGGCGATGGGGTCATGGGCAGCTAAGGCTCATTTATGTATGTGGGGGCTGGACTGTGTGGTCTGATCCAACTGTAGCTCCAATTGCTGAAAAAGTGAACGGTTGTTCTAATAGAAATGTGTCAAAACACACAGTGCATTTGCATACACAGTTTGTTGCATATGGCAAATGGGGGACGTACACAATAATAAAATAGCAAAATTGTCAATTCACAATATCTAACTAGCAACCAATGCATATTATTGACAGAATGTGTTTCTGTAAATTATATTTTTCCTGTGTTTAATAGAAACATACAGTATTTAAAATGGCTCGCCAAAACAAATGAAAGTTACAGAGCATCTTAATCTACTGACAAATGGGTCCTTGAGCTGTTAAGACTCATCTGAAATGCAAGCTTTAAAATACATTGCATTTTTTTCAACAAAAAAAGAACAGTAAGGACACTGTGTCCTGCAATATATAAATACATTTTAACCATTTTAATCACCCTAAACACAATCCCTTGATTTGGTTGTTGTTTGTTCGCCTTTATTTTACCCAGTTAGTTAGCAAGGGCCTGGGGAGTTGTAGGGGGTCGGAAATTGGATGAATGAGCTTCATCCGTGCTTACCTGGTTAAATAAATGTTAAATAAAAATGTTATGATGGACAGATTGGAAATTTGTCCAGGATACTGAGGTTAACACCCCTGCTGTTACGAATAGTGCCATGGGATCTTTAGTGACCACATAGAGTAAGGACACCCGTTTAGCATCCCATCTGATAGATTGCATTCTATACAGGGCTGAATTTCCCATTCACTGGAAAAAGCAGTTGAATTCACAGCATGTAAACTTGAATGTGCTTTACTATATCTACCAGCAGGGGGAGCCCTTGCCAATTCCATTGTCTATTCAAACAACCCACCATTAAAGAAAATACTTGATCAGATAGTACATCAATTGGGAAGTTAAGTCATGAAAAATAAATGCATCTCATCACATGAATTTATGGTACAAATGGGGTTGATATGTTTTTAGTTCAGCAATAATCCATGCACAGAACTGCTTAGATATTATTATCATATAATTAATGTTATCAGCGACACTTGTAACCATATGCTTTCACATGAAATTCATCAGCAGCCTTTACTGGTTTTGTAGGTCCAGATCAGATGTCTTGCAGGTTAGGACATAATGAACTGATGTGGAGTCCATATGTGCTCTACCTAACTCTTTTTGCAAATTTGCCTGGACATACAATACTGTGCAAAAGTCTTACTGTAGGTCTTATTATTATAGACTTTTTCCAGTTTTTCTCCCCTTCCCAATTCATCCAATCACGTCGTAGAGCTGGCCAATTCTTGTCACACTGTTCATCCAACACTGAAGCTTTTAGTCGTCAGTCAGTATTGTTTGATTAGTTATAATAATTCAGTTTTTGTGTTCTGTATTAATGTGACAGTAGAAAAGAGCAATGTATGTATTTCCAAACCTTCGTTTGCCCTAAAATACAATGCTAGAAATAATTATTTATTGTGACAGAAAGTAACATTCTGTAATAGACCAATTACCTTTTAAGTATATCAGCCAGCACATGGTGACACAATGATAACAAACCGGTATGCTAATGATCAATGACATAATGCATTGACAGAACCAACCTTATTAACTGAAACAGGAATGGGTGTAGAAGAAAATGACCTTCACCCAGTTTTATCAAAAATCTTTGTGTAGTTATTTTAGTTTTTCACTGTTTTCTGCTCTACAGTATAGGTTTCATATTTAGGACCTTTCATTTCTATATTCTGGAAAGCATCTTCCATTTATTTATTTTTTGTACAGGTGCCTACGATGTTTTCACAGTACTGTATGTGTCACCTGGGAGCCCAAGATCTTTCGTAGCTTTAGTCAATGTAGCATTTTTGATTATGTAAGAGTTTCTGGAGTTGATTAAGCAGTTCTGAATGTACTTAGGTATTTCCCCATGTTGCCATGCCTGTGAAAGACCAGATCATCTATGAACAATGTATCCTATTAAAATAATGACATGTTGATTGTGCACCAACCGGAATTGAGTAGAAAATATTTTTGTCGTAGAGTGTTCTAGAATAAAATAACAATACCCGGCCCACTTCTACAGATTCTGCAATATCTCACCGTTCTTCACAGAAACCACAATCTACGTCATGCCACAGTTTTTCATTTGAATGTATGTTGAGACGCTGATGGGGCCACATTATTTTTTAATGAGACTTCCCCTCAGTTCTTATGCTACCGCGACTGTTCTTTACACTGTTGTATAACACTCAATATATTGTGTCATGTTTGGGTTGCGACAATGGTAATTAGTACGATTTTAGTCAGAGCTGATTGCTTGATTATTTATAGTTTTTATTTTATATATGCTTCAAATGTGATTCATGTTGGACATTGATTGATGGCTTGCCACACCATACGGGCCACATTTGTGAAGTGCTTGAGATATTACCTCGTGCTTACTTTGAGCAATCTTGACCATAAATGACTGTAGCTTAGAACTAGACAAATTCTGCCTGTTCTCACTGTAAGTTCTTATTTGTTGACAACTAGTCAGTTTCACAAGCATAGGTTTAAAAATTAAATTATTTTTACAGAAAGGAAGTTGGCCACAGTCTAAAAATGGAGGTGTCAAATGCTAAAATCGTTCATAATATATTTTATTATGCTCAAAGTAAAAGAAATAGTCTTATTCAGCCCTTCACTATCATCATTGCTATGCAGATGATACACAACTGTACCTTCCATTTAAATTTGATATTGAAAAATCCATGCAGTCTCTTTCTGATTGTCTTATAGACATTAAATGCTGGTTAGCAAAATACTTTCTCAAGCTAAATGAAACATAGACAGATGTTGTTATTAGTCCCCCAGACTCTGTTAAAGAACAAATAATCTTGGACCCCTATCTTCAAATGTACATACTTTGCAAGGAATTTGGGTGTTGTTTTTTACTCTGATCTTAACTTTGAAAAACAAATAAATGTTGGAGGCAGCTTTTTTTTTTAGCTCAGGGCCATTATTAAACTAAAACACACCATGTGCGTTTTGGATTTGGAGCCTGTTATACATGCCTTTATTTCCTTGTGTCTTGATTACTGTAATTCATTATATTGGACATCTCAATCTTCAGCTCTTACAAAATGTAGCTGCTAAATTTCTAACTGAAATTAAAGAGATTATTACCCTATACTGGCCTCTCTTCACTGGTTACCTGTTAAATACAGGATTGATTGTATGTTCTTTTGTTTGCATTTAATGCATTGCATGGGTTGGCACCTTCCTATATTTCTGGCCTCCTCAACTGACATTCATATTCAAGGCCCCTTAGATCCTCGAGTCAATTGCTTTTGTCTATTCCATGGCCTCTCTTAAAGACAAGGTGATTGTGCTCTTTCCATTGCTACCCCAAAAGCTCTGGAATAAACTGCATTTCTATGTTAGATCATCTTCAAGTGTTGATGTTTTTAAGTCCCATCTTATGACGTATGTTTTTACTATAGCCTATGAGTCGGCAGCTGTAGAAACTGCGTCAAATATACATCATGTTTTGTTTTTATGTGGAAATGCTTGTATTGTCTGTAATGCTGGGTAGTAGCTGTCTTAAATGTCTACTTTTTATGTCTTAAATGCTTATTTTTATATATTCCTAATGTACAGCACTTTAGTCGTCACCTGCTGTTTGTAAATGTGCTATATAAATACATTTGATTTGACTTGACTAAAGCAAAGTGAAAGGACTACCAACACATACCCAACACCCAAATGCCCAATTGCTTATTGGTAAATGTTACCATCACTTAGTATCCAATTTGATCAGATATGTTCAGCTATTCCATTCAGAGGGATGGCTCAGGAAGCTAGCAAGCAATCTACCCTTTGTATTGTATTGCTAGGCAAATAAAGTATATATTCTGACTCTGGGAAAGGTAGAGAATGTTGCACACCTTTTGTTTAAAAAAATAAATTGGGGACAAAGATTTTGAGCTTTAAAAGTGTTTTCAGTGAGTAAGTCATGCCTGTGTTAAAGGTAAAATATGTAGTTTTCCAAAACAATAACAAAATATATACTTTGCATTAAAAAAGCAAACATCACTGTACCTATTTATATATATTTCTTAGTTGTGTACTTACATTATCCTAAATGTTTCCACCAACTTTCAAACCCAGAGAAATTTGTAATATAATTCGAAGACACAGGACGTTTCATTTTGTTTTCCGTCAATGGCGTCATATAACCTTGGACTGCTCTAGTTGCTCTAAGTTTCAGGGAACTGCCAAACATAACGTGAATAAAGTTATAATATTTTTAACAATGCATTACTTTGTCAGTGAACATTTTTTTCTGCCGGAGACGTTAGATTGGAAGGTTGTCATTGACGACGATAACAAAACCCATGATCCCACGCTACTTCCAGACGTCATCCAAGTACATCTTTTGCTATTGTTTTGATTGAGAGACCCCTAGCGGCCAAAAACTACATATTGTACGTTTAAGTATATATTCTGACTCGTTGTAAGGTGGAGAATGTTGCACACCTTTTGTTTTTTCAAAAGAATTCCAAAAAGATGTTGCCAAAATTTGGAGCTTCAATAGCATTTTCAGTAAGTAAATCATGACTGTATACAGTATATTTTCTGACTCAGGGGAAGGTGGAGAAGAATGCACACCTTTAGTTTCTATAAAACATTGCCCAAAACAAAGTGACAAAGATTTTGAGCTTCAATTGTGTTTTCTGTGAGTAAGTCATGACTGTATAAAGTGTATATTCTGACTCGGGGGAAGGTGAAGAACGTTGCACACCTTTTAAAAAAAAAAAAAATGTTGCCAAAATTTTGACCTTCAATAGCATTTTCAGTAAGTAAGTCATGACTGTATACAGTATATATTCTGACCATGGGGAAGGTGGAGAACAATAGACACCTTTAGTTTTTACAAAACATTGACAAAGATTTTGAGTTCCATTAGCGTTTTCAGTGAGTTAGTCATGACTGTATAAAGTATACATTCTGACTCGGGGGAAGGAGTAATGCACACCTTTTAGTTTTTAAAAAATGTTCTAAAAAAATAATTTACAAAAATTGCAAGTTTCAATAGTGTTATACAGTCATGACTTACTTATTGAAGTAAGTAATGGGCTATTGAAGCACCTGCCCCCTCAGATTTTTGAGCCAAGTGGATTTTCCTTTTAGTATCAGTATTTGTTGGCACTTGTTTCCGTGTGTTGTAGACATTGTGCCCCCTTAGAAAAAATAGGTGTATTTCTGCTTGAAATTATTTGCTTTTTCATTTATTATGATTTTGAAATTTTGGTGTAAAATTGGCTAAATAAGGTCTGTGCAACTTTGTACTGACTTTTATCATCAAAAATGTATTGAATGTTTTGTTTAAGAGCTATTGAGATTTGAAGAGCCGAATATGTCTGTTGATCTCCAACCTAAAAGTATCTTCACCGCAGTAACAAATGGAAGGTGCAGAATTATTATTTGTATTTATTTTATTCCCCTTGCTCGCCTTGCCTGCAACTCTTTAGCACGTGCTGATTGTTCGAGAGTGCTCATATGATTGCTTCATGCTAATTTCACAGAGTGGTCCAATTCTTCTCTCACTGCTCGTTCTTTTTTTCTTGTGTGATTTACCAAAAAAGAATTCCCCTCCCAATTGGTCTGGTCCAATTTCCCTCTAACCCTGCCATGTCGGCAACTCTGTGAGAAGGTTATATTTGCAGTGCTGCAGTAAGGGGGCATTACTGCATACGGGGGATTCTGCATATCATATAACGCCCATGGATGCTCACTATTGGTCTATAACTATACAGAATGTCACCCTCAATTTAACCATAGGATTTTTATATATGGTTACAGTTAATGTGTTTACTATTGTTTACTGCTTCTATATCAGAGATAGGTTGTGAATTTCACAAAAACACTAACATCACTTCTACACTACTCCTTTAACACAGAAGCATTTATTCACTACATGTGCAGACGGATTCACCAACTATACTTCCATGATTGAACTCACAGGTTCTTGATCTGCACACCAGTTATCATGGCAAAGTACATTAATCAGTTTACAACTCCCTTACCCTGGCAGCACTTTACCAATTTGTTCCGCCTCGTACTGGGGCTCTGGGCAATGTCGGAAATGCCATGACCAGGACTGAACCTATGAGCTTAAGTGCCAACAAACTACTAGTGATGTAATCCATTCAAAAACACACCTTCCATCTTTAAATTATTATTAGCACACAGCAAAATTCAGTTGGTAAATTGAACTCTGTGGGTCTTCAATGTAACACTTGAAGTGTTTATAGAACCACCAAAGTGTTGTCCTTTTAACACCAACATTTCCCAACACCAATCACACTCATATTTTACACAAGGTCAGCGCTAAATGTACACTTTTTTGGTGTAAAATAACATAATTTTGACCTTGTACCACAATGGTCAATGTAAGGTTTTCATTTTATTTGACTAATTGAAATCCAACTAACAGATCCAACAGTTGCAATGTTTTCTCAAGCACAATCTGCATTCATTAGAACTGCAATGAAATACTTTCAAACTGAACAAGTTTAGCTAAACTACATTAATGGTTGCAAAAAAATTAATGAAGTTTAAAAAGTAAAAAATATTGTTATTTAATAATAACACAATGCATTACACATGAATGCACAAAGCAGAGCATATATACAAACATTATTATGAAAAATTAAATGTGCAGCAAAGCATTCTGGGAAATGTTATTGATTTTGGCTAAAACTTCTGGGTGATAAGGTAACAATACCAGTGTAGAACACAGCAGGCCTGGCTCCAATTATAATTAATAAAGTAATAAATAGCAGACAGTGTGTGGGAATATCTTTGACTTTATTTTTTACAATAATTACATGTGTTTCATTGAAACAAGAGTGTAACACTGGTGGGCGATGCTCTCATTGCTCCTGAGGTCAAGAGATGGCTCACATAATTTCAGACTAAGATGTGTGTAAAAAACGTGAGTATACATTATTAGGGCCACAAATACAATACATGTGGAGTGTAATATACACACTGATTAATAACTCTTTGTTTTTAGAAGGTTCCACTTTCAACGGTGTCTTTCAGAGTTACAGTAAAAGGAAGAGGGACAAATCTCACTACAGTCTTAGAAATGAAAGCCAACCAACCTCGTACTTAACCATAGGGGTAAGTTGTAAATTGATTGAGACCAAATTCACCAGTTATTTTTCTGCAAAATGCGAAGAGAATGTCAAAACAAACAACAAAACATACAGTATATACAGTTCTTCAACTCATAGATATTTACAAATATGTACAATATATAAATATAGTAAAATAGATAAAATTACATTGATTTCATGTTTTCCATAAATAATTGCAGAACAATGACAGATTGGATAATGAGTAAGGTTAACATTGGAAGCACAGTGAGTGAGCCAGTCGCCCACCCCTGTGACAAGGTGAAAAGCTGACATGACACTTACAGTATCCTTATCAATCTTTGATATCTACTTTAATCTGTATGCCAACATTTAAAAACGGAAAAGCTGCCATCTCTAAGAAAAACACTGACACTTTGACAGATACAGTGAGCTGCTCACATAACATTCTTCTGCCTTCCTCAGCTCTGCATGGAAGCCAATAATTAACGTGACACGATGTTTGGTTATGTGCAGTTTTCAAATCCATCAAAAGACATCAACTGTTCTTGCAAGGTAAACAGGTATATTACAACCACGCATGTGGTCAAATTCAAGATATTCTTCCATAAAGAAAAAAGTGTAACACCCCCAACCCCCTTACTGGCCAGGGGATTTGACAGGGAGCACACCCCATCTACAAGTAGTAGTGTCATTGCTGCATTCGTTTTGATCGAGGTCTTCAATACATTAAATGTGTGGTACACTTCTTTAAAAGACTCAGCTCTCCTTAAACATCTTTTGCAGCTTCCAGTGTGGGGTTTCAAGAAGGCAGGTTTCGTTGATTCAAATACTTAGCACGTTATAGGTTAGGTTTACAAGTTAAGCTGACACTACTAGCTAAGTCACACAAATTTGGTACAAATACTGATAAGCGGTCTAGTAGCCCGTGAATAGACAAGTTTTCAAGTGTGCTGAAAATGAAGTGCTTTTCATAGAAACACATAATACAAATTACCTTTTGGCAAAGTATTACAAAAAAAGTGAAATTATTCACCTCAAGTATTTCTGCTGTCAATCCTCATGCCTGCATTATGTACTGGGATTCCAGGAGGTCTGTGGTTGCCCTGGTTGAGAATAGTTGTTGCCGTGCCTACGGTTGGCACGTACTGATCACACACAACTAAACATGAGCTCCATTGGAACTTTACAACAATCCCTGTTTGAGGCACAATCAAAATCTTCAACTGTAACATTACCAGAACCGCAAAATAAACAAAAATAATCGCAAAATAAACAAAAATAATCACAACAAATGTAAAAAAAGTAAATCACCACTTGTGGCCTAACTTCATACTGTACAAAGATCAGTACATTCTCATTGGAATGGTATAGTCTCTTTCTCAGAGTTGAGCCGAGCATTGATGTGTAAGAGGTCCTTTTTTACGTCTTAGGTAGCAGCGTTAGCGGTCAGATATTTTAGCGCATGAGCTGCGGTTGTTGGGGGGCCTCCTGGCAGATAAGGTGTTCTAGTGGATCCAGTCAAGGGTGATAAGAGTCAAGCTGCCAAACATGACGACAATGCCACTGCAGAGGAAGATGCTAGCCTGGAGGGAGACAGGGTTAGACAGTCAGGCTTAGCACTAAAAACACAGACAGAACAACGGAATGGACCAAAAACGAGTAGCTCATTACCCCGATTTTCTGTACAGACTTCATGGACTCCTTCTTAACCAGTTTGATATAGAAGGCTGAGGGCAAGATGAAAATCAACATTGCTGCCGCAGATGCACCTGAGGAGAAAAACAACAGGCTAGCATGAATTTTCTTTTCCAAATGACAATTGCACATCCCGTGAAATGCACCTGACCCATTTACTCACCAATGAAGCCGAAGATGTCTCTGATAGAGGGAACAAAGATGACCAAAATGTTGGTTCCGGCCAGCAGACACACTGTGATTATGGTGTGGCGAATCCAGCTGAAATCCTTTGAGGCGCACAGCAGCTGGTTGACGGAGGTGCGGATCTGTGAAGAGACGGAGGCGGGAGGACAACAGTCAATGCG
This sequence comes from Umbra pygmaea, assembly GCA_016801145.1. Taxonomy (NCBI): domain Eukaryota; kingdom Metazoa; phylum Chordata; class Actinopteri; order Esociformes; family Umbridae; genus Umbra; species Umbra pygmaea. The sequence continues at coordinate 46,786 of JACXGM010000591.1, forward strand.
GTGGCAACGTGAAACCTGACAATCTTCATTTGTTTTGGATGGATTAAAAATATCTGCTAAAAGAAGAAAGCTGGATGGTTCTGGGGAACTTACGGGAAACAGCACGACAGGGACAGTCAGAGTTACAGCTGTCAGCACGGCCAGACGAACGATCAGCAGGACCACGTCAGACTTGTAAACCTTAGAGTAGGTGTGCAGCAACTCAGACTCCACGCGCACTGTCAATCAAATAAAAAAACATTTAGTTTTATCATTTAGGGTTTATCTGGGAATAAAACCCTTGTCGTCACTGCTCTGTTGTAACCCTCAAAATCTAACTTCAATCAAGCAGTACTTCATGTCTTTCCAAAACCAATAAATTGACCTATAATAGCCTCCGGTTGCATGAAACTTTGCTGTTCTAGTAGAGCTTATTTGAAAGGTCTTTGGAAACTGGTTGAGACAAGTCCAGGCAAATCTGGAATACAGCCTAGATTATTCAAGGTTGTGTGTAACTTTCACTGGCTTTTTCACTGCCATTTACGTCATGCCTCAGTGTCCTTGCTAACTAGGGCTATTGCTTAAACCGCCCACATTTTCAGGCAAGTCTGAAACATGGCTGGACACTTGCTGTGATGTCCTTGCTATAACAAACATGCAGGACTATTGGAATATTGGCCAGCTGATGTTGTCTTGGGTTTCTCATGTGGAGAATGCTTATATAACTTTGGTTGTGCAATCCCAAGATTGTTTTCAGTTCTAACTAGTTATGTTTTGAGTTTAATTTGTGTTGATTCACACGTTTTTAGAGGGGCAGCGGTGGCTCACCATTGAAGGTCAGATATCCGAAGAGAGCGGCCAGAAGATACATGATAAACATAGCCAGGAAGGACACATTGGCCACGCCTTGCATCTTTCTACGAGAACGTCTGGGGAGGGCCAGAAGATAGAGGAACGTTAGACAACAAACAAGCACCGTTATTTTTTCTCCCTTTCTTCTCAGTTGCTAATTACCCGTGAGCACAATCATTTGAAATATATCTTTTCAATGTCTCTTATGTCTTCTCAATGACAAAGATGTATTTTCGATGTCTTTAAAGCATTGTGTGCTTATATGATAGCGTGTGTATGTGCGCAACTTGGCAGATGGTTAAACGGATACTAACCCTTTGAGTTCCTCATACATGGGTAGGATGGCAGGGTGGCAGACAAAGGCGAATGTCAGAATAGGGACAGCATATACAGTCTAATGGAGAGAATTGAACAGGTGTGTTAAACACATTTTCACACCCACCGACGAAACATTTAAAAATGTATGAAAAATATATATATTTGGAGATTTTTCACCTGAGAGTTGAAGACAAAGTATTTTGGTGTGCAGACATCCTCGTTATAGTCGATGGCTGTAGTGTTAAGGTTGCCAAGTGTAGTGTTCACAACCGTAATAATTGTTTCATTTGCTATCATGTCTGTGTAAGGGCATGGGATTTGAAACTTCTTGTAGATCACCTGTGAAAGAAACCAGGTCCATTTAATCTCTAGTGGTACTAGACCATAAACACAACATTAATTTAATCTCTAGTGGTACTAGACCATAAACACAACATTCATTTAATGTCTAGTGGTACTAGACCATAAACACAACATTCATTTAATGTCTAGTGGTACTAGACCATAAACACAACATTAATTTAATCTCTAGTGGTACTAGACCATAAACACAAC
>JACXGM010000591.1:48589-69250 GCA_016801145.1 Umbra pygmaea
ATTATTTTAATCTCTAGTGGTACTAGACCATAAACACAACATTAATTTAGTCTCTAGTGGTACTAGACCATAAACACAAAATTATTTTAATCTCTAGTGGTACTAGACCATAAACACAACATTAATCTGTAGAGGTACTAGACTATTAACACAACATTCATTGCCTTTCTATGAAATTTCTGATTTTCTGAATTTCCGTTGGCGCTACATTTTTAGCTGTGGTGCATTATTTGAAATTCCAAACCCAGACAAAGTAAACATTTCTTCTGCCTGTCAACATAAAATAACGTAGCAAGCATTCAAAGAATCCCATATATATGCATATTCCATTGAAAGCAACAACCACAGTTGAACCTAAATGTGATTTTAATATAAATGGTATGAATTGGTATTGCTTTAAGACTTTTAAACCCTAAAAATAATTTCAATCCCTAAGAATATTACTATTATAATTTTTTTCACATTCACTAGAAAGTTTCAATGTGTTGGCTACATAGATTGCTAAATTCCAATATTATTTCTACCTATAAAAAAGCAATGTACAACTACCTGGACAGATTTGAGACAAAGCCATTGTAAAGCTTTTTTAGGTTCTCATGTTAATTTCTAACCAATACGGTACTTCACAATTATATGAGAGTGAGTCATTGACTAGAATAACAGGAAGACTCACCACAATCAGAAAGAAGACCATACATAGAAGAGAGAATCCGCTGGTGTAACCAAGGTAACCTAAATGTAAGGAAACCAGAGAACAATAACACAATTTAATCTTTGATATGCTATTGGAATGTAAGAGTAATATACCGACAACTGTGTGATGATATCCCTTGACTGATGCGTCTGGTCTTTTTTACATTTAATGCTATTAAACTCAATGAGAATGGACTCTTCTGAGGCAATATGCTAACATTATACTACCGGTACTTTGCCCGTGTCACCATCTGTCCCCTTTTCCAACCCAACCACTTTCATAACACAAGCGCTAACACACAGTACACACACACTTTCACACTCTATGTGTCTGCTTACCTAGGTTCTTCAGTAGGGAAAGCGGAAGAATGATAATAACTGTCACCAGAATCACTAGGTAGTCCCCGTTCATATACCACTCTCTGAAAACAGAAGAGACGAAAACACACATCAAAAACGGTCCACATCTCTATAACAAAACACATCTACAAGTGCAAACGTACACTTTCACGCATTACACATTCATATCTCAATTAATTCCTAGCTTTTGAGACAAACAAATGACTGCTTATGTCATAACTTTTGTAACTGTGTCTCGTTTGATTTTGAATGTTGTATATATGTTTTTTGCAGAATGACTGCAGGTCACAGAAATAGTAGCCTGCATTTAGGGTTGTTTAGCTACACACTGGCACACTACATGAATGTTTGATGGGCCAGTTGTTTGGTCTGAATTAGGTCATCCAGAGATCGGTCTCTGTGCGGCACTGCTTGTCCTAAAAGAACCCTTTGAACAGCAGCCAACAACACAACAACCCCACTTTCACGCCGTCACGAGTGTCTAGCGGTTACTTTCCATCTAACGAGCGAAACACTCATGAACAACCGAAAGATGTGCTGAATAACACCAAAGGCGCTACCTCAAGAGTCAACCACTCAAAAATATCTATTGGCAATTTGCCAAACAGCAATATAATAGCAGTTGCTTACTCGTTAGCTCCCACGAAGGAGTGGATAACGATTGGCAGCTCGTACTTCACAATGTAGAGGTAGCTGGACATGGCTGCAATGGTGAAAACAAAGTCAGCACCATTTATAATCATATGATGACTGCATCTGAATAAACCTGTATTATCTGTTACAAAACACACTTTTTAATAAATAGTTATGAATGGCACAAAACAAAGTAAATGACATTTAACACTTTTCCCCTTCAAGCTGATCTGTGTTTCTGAATGCCACCTGAACAGTGCCGAGTTCTTACCGCCAATGTTCTGCATGGTGATGGAGATGGATGCTGCCAGTTTCCCAGGCATGCCAAAGGCCTTGTAACCTAACTGTTCATAGACCAACGACCCTCCTTCGTTAGCGGTCTTCAGAAGCAAATGCACAGAGTACAGTGAAAAGATTGAGACAGCAACCAGTAGAATTCTGTGGAAAGACGATCAATGTATCATGAGTAATATATCAAAACAGGGATCATACCATGTATGGTCTTAAAGGACTTGCAAAAACAAGTACTGATTAAATCATACTAATACTTTGTTACACAGTTAACACCTGATACGTGTGTCAGGAAGACATTAATTCATCTCACCTGCAATTGAAAGGTCACTAGATCAAATGTAATTAGCTCTTGTCAGTATGTACTGTACATGACCTTTTAAATTCACAGAGACAATTTTCTGACCATCGCAACGAGACATAGATCTGCTCTACTGTACCAGCCAAGCAATATGGATCAATGGCTGTGAGCGAGAAGAACTTGTCATGAGGACATTTGTGATAGTGTCTGTCTACTAATAGCAGCTAGTGCAAATTTGTTTACTCACACAGCTTCATATCTGAAACACACATTGGTTTAGAAACCCACATTTATCTCCTAAAGATGCAGCTCTTATGACTCTACTTGACTCTACACTGTCTCCAATGACTAACCAAACATATTGTAGATTACCTCAAATTTTCTTTAACTGAGGCACTGCAATAATTGTTTTAACTCAGTAAATACATAATCTAACCTACAGTGAAGTGTTTGCAAGTCCAATGATGCAGAAACCTATTGCAAAGGTAAACTAAATGTAGGCCTTTGTGAAAACCAGCTAAATATACACAACCCTAAGTAAGACATCCGCAGAAAAGTGTTTAAACAAGTCAGAGGTTTTTGCTAATGTTTTTTTAATTCTCTGTGGTAAATATAAAATGTAATTCAATGTTACACAAATAGTCTGAGGTTTTATGTGATATTCATACTTTTATGTGAATATCCAGAATGAAAGTAATAATAAATCCGGAACTGCTTTGTTGTTCTTTCCACACTATATTTAAGTTGTAATTATAACAAGGTTAGCCATATAGCCAGAGACAACATTAGTAATTACATAAAATAAACAAGGAACAAGCAATCATTAAAACAAAAATCAGATGTTAACACAAAGACAAATTTGCAAGAGGAAGTACCGCATAACAGTGAAAATGTACGCTACAATTTGGCTGAAACGTTTAGTGGTTGACCAATTAGTAGAGCATGTAGACCTGGTGAAAATCATATAGTGTGTTTTAGCTTTAACCATGACTTTCCACGCTTGCCAAAGTGTTACATTTTCCGATATAATGGTGAGAGGAATTGTTGACTGGAAGAGCAAGTTGGTCAGCTTTCCTTAGGTGTTAACCATTGCTCTTGGCTCTATTCATGATCTGGTGGGAGAGGCCAAATTTCCTACCTTAACCTTCATAAAACAAGTACCATTGCAGCAGGATTAGTGGGCTTACAGTAAGTGGTTTCCCCTCTGACTTTGAGTGGCTGGCCCTAAAGCTAGAGTGCAATCGCACCGTACCCAAGCACTGACACTTGTCGTAAACCCTTCGTTTGTAAACACTGGCCTGCGTGGCAACTAGATACTGTGCCCTGCCTTTGTATCTCTGTTGAATGCCTTCTCCCTAAGTCACCAGCTTAAGCTCATGCTTTTCAGTTGTCTGGTACCCTGTGCTAGACATAGACATGCATTCTGCAAGCCGGAACAAGAATTGCAAAAAAAAAATGCTCAGGTTGAATGTTTCTATGCCTCATGATATGTATTGAGGTGTGTGACTGTGATAAGTTTTGCATACTGGTATATCACACTACTGGTATATCACACTACTGGTATATCACACTACTGGAATATCACACTACTGGTATTTCACACTACTGGTATATCACACTACTGGTATATCACACTACTAAGTTCAGCATGTGTTGTAGTTCCTTGATTATTGCGTACAAACTCAGAGATGAGTATTCTGTGACGCGGTGTTAATCGCTGTGTTAATTTATTTCATTTGTCATTGGATGACAGTGTGTAATTTCGGAGTAAGACTGCAGTGCAGTTTTAGATAATTTATTGATTTGTTGAAGACCTAGTGTGGCATAAAGGTAGAACAATACTCACACGAAGAGTGCAATGCCAGTGTTGGCCATGGCATAAGAAAGCCCGAGGATGCCACTGCCCATGATCGCATTTCCCAGGTTGAAGACTGACATCCCAAAGGAGGCGGAGCCTTGATGCTGTTGAAAGTTATACCCCAAAATGAAAATACAGTCCACCTTAAACTCAAAATGGGTAGCACAGATCTTACCACACTACTTACATAATCTGTTTCATATTTCTTCTTATCTAGGTGGTGGGCTGGAAGGAAGTTTTGATTCTCCGCATCCACATAAGGGCTGGAAATCAAAATCACAAACAAATATTCATTTATAGAATTCCCTATCAGCCTTTGAAATAAACAAAAAATACTTCAGAAAAGATTTTAGGTTGATTACATTATTGCCCTTCAAATGTAGGGTTGAGCATTTTAAACCATGTAGGCTGCAGTGCCTCACCTGTCAATAGGAACCTTTTTGTCTGGGTATGAACTATACTCATTACTTTCTTCATCAGGGGAAATGTTAAACCGACTCATCTCTGTCTTTGAAGTGGCCTGATTCATCCTGCGAAGATAACAATGGATAAATTAAACCAATATTTTAATATATTCACTTCTGTCCACTAACATCTCCGCTGCATTTTTCCCAGAAATGTGAGTTCTGCCAGTACAGTCGAATAATCAATATTGGACAGAGCGAGAGGCTGTTGTGCGATGCAGCGATCTCATAAAACTGAAGTCATGTGACCATAAAAGGGGGGGTTGACTCATCGGAGGAGTCAGTGGAAAAATACCAGCAGCCAGGCATCACTTTTACACTATCAACATCGTAGGCATAGTTACCCATGCCGCATCGTTAGGTCACTTTCCTTCAATTATTAAAATGTGGAAAATAACAACTGTCAATATAAACAGACAACTTATTCAATAAACCAAAATACAATGCAAAAACAATCTAAAATCATATTAACCTACTTGTAATTGGCAGCTAAAAGAGCACGGATTAAAATGGGACTGTTATAAAAAAGGATTTTGGGCGGCATTTAATTAAAATTTTTCCATAAGTGACTGAGTGATGGAAACAAAGGCACGTGCTTCTATGGGCATGGCAATATTTTGCGCAGAGCTTTACCTCTCAGGAGTCAGATACTGCGTTTAACCATGAATATGGGTTGCATCATTTCCTGGACATTTGTTCCGGTCTTCAATATACAAATGCCCCAAGTGAGGGTAAAATACTCAAATATTTTTTTTTATACCACCAACCATTACTATGTAAATGTAGCCCACATCAGTCATAAAACTGCATCATCAGGATATTTATTTATTAAATTCAGTGAGTCCGGCCCATTGCGCTGGCATCAAACAGATTATCGAATAACGAAATCAAGAAAAATAACGACAACTGTCCGATAAATATAACACATCTTATTTCTGGCCTAAATTTGATTCAAAACGTAAACAAGATATCAGGAGATTATATATCATGTCTACCAGTTCAATGCACCATATTAAAGGCCACATATATCATATATGAGAGGGGACAATATAATACACTCCATTATTAATATACAGAAAATACAGGCCTTCTACCGATAAATTAAAATCCATAGAGTATTACATCACCCGGTAACCCATCGTATTTCTTGATGACTGTAAAATATGTGATGCTGATGGAATCTTACCTTTGATAAAATGTGAGTAGACGAATAAAATCCCTTAAACAAATTCACAAATTCCTTCAAGTACCGTTGAGTCTTTCTGCTATAAACCGCCTTACTTATCCTTGAAGTTACAAATACCCAAGTATTGAAGAAATAAATGTAGCTTTGTTATCTTGGCAAAATGAAGATAATATTAGATAATACCAGTTGTGTTACTATATATATTAAAAAGAGTAAAGACTTATTTTAAGATGTTTTATAAGAAAAAACGAACCAACACATGTAAACCTCAAATGGAATACTGCTCTACACTAGGAGGGGTTTGTCTTCACCTTTATATCTAGGCTCTCTGTGTTGCATCAGCCGGGACTGGAAAAAGGAGTGGCTTATTGCCGTAGATTTACACATAGTATGAATGAGGCGTTTTGTATACAAACACATGGTCCTGTGAAGGGGGTAGTTACTTGTATTGTTAAACATAGCTTCGGAATGCTTTTCAGTGTGTGCTTGCCAATGCATTTCTTAGAGCGTTTATTCGGCTTTCTGTGTGCTCGCTTGTTTTGTTACATCCCTAGTTTATTTAGAAAACATAATGTATCCAATAGCAGTAGGCTACTTAAGCATAGCGACGCCTAAGGACCCTGGACAGTGGTGCGTTTGGTACAGTACCTCGACATGAAATTGACGATGAACTGAGGAGAAAGGACAAGATTGAGAGTCATTAGAATTTAAAATGCGATTGAAGCTTCAAAGAAGACCTCCCTGTTAAAGAAGATTAACATACACAAACGAATCATGTGACGACGGTTCAGTGAGGACGCCAGAAATCAGTGTCATCCCAATCCCAAACCCTTCACATCCACTTTATACCTGGTTGATGGGTTATTCTCGCTTTTCGGCTCCAATAAGCAATGTGTTGGTTCTCTTGCCAGTGGTGTAAAATTATATAACATACGCGTAACAATTGTTAGCTGACTGCAACTATTTGGCATCTACTCTTACGCGCCGATCACACATACAGCGTTATTGCAGAATGGCTGCGCAACATTTTGCGCAACTATGCAACCACCCATAACACAGTTTCCCACGCTTGTTGCAGATCCACGAAAATGGAGAGAATGATTTTTGCCTTATATAATTATAAAATCTAAAATTTTAGAGGGAGAGGATATACTGTCAACCTTGTACACGGACCCATAAGGAATACATTTGACTCTGTTAAATGTAGCAAGGAGGAGATCTTCAGAGGTCTGGCCTGTAAGAAAAGGCAGACTAATACTGAGGTGTTTTCATACCAGCCATTATGGGAAGAATTTGTATGAAATGTGAAATCCAAATTATAAAGGTAAAACACAAATAAATCCAAATGTTGATTGTACATTTTACCAGTGTTATCATCATTTCTAAACCTTAATAATAAGCAGGTTGTAACAAGGCAATCACTGGAGCCAGTAAACAAAAATACATACTTGGTTACCGAGCTGGCAGATTGGAAGAGTTTTTGTTGAGTCCTGGTTAGACTATGTGTGTGTTTTTTTTTTGCCTTTGTGTGTGTGCGCGTGTGTCTCTGTGTGTGTGTGTGTGTGTTGTAGTATTAGTAAATAGAGTTAATCGGAAAAGGAAGTTTGTGTGAGGTGAACTTGGTCACCACAGATCCAAATCTTCTCAGCTGTTGCTACTGTCATATGCTGCACTGTCTCTTCATGTGGCAGATTATGTTTGGCAAATTGTATGGGTCACTTCGTATATCATAACAAGGTAATAAAATGTGTAATCAAGTGATGGCGGATTAACAGTAATGTACTGTAAATGCTAAATGCCTTAATACATGTTGATACTACAGCCATGCAAAATATAGGCTCTTAACCTTGCAGTTTTGCACATATCATGTAAGACTCGATATCTCCATTTCTTTCCAGAAAATGCCATATAATGGTTTATTTTTCAATTATTTTTTTTTAAAATGCCCCGGACCCCCTAGGGAGAGCCCCCCCACATAACAAATCCCAATTTAAACCCTGGGTACGGCATATACCCCGTAACCTTGACGCAGAAGTATAAATTGTCCTTACCAAATAGGACACTTCCTTTCTCCGTTGAGGACCTAATTGTGATAAATGTTTGCTCTGCAAACCACTGCTGGTTAGCCTTTGAAGCAAAGCCTGGCTAGTCTGAGAGACCAGATGCTGGTGAAAGCAGAAGGCCAGTAGAGCAACTGTTTGTATTTTTCATAAGTTCAAATCCCAGAGTATTGTAGGTTACATTTTCCTGTGTTTGTTGCTGTCTTTTGGATAAATGAGGGTAGGGAGAGTAGAGGCTTGTCTACAAGTTGCCAATCAAAATTTTGAGAACAGCTACTGAGAAGGAAATCGTTTTGGTACTCACCAGGGGTATATATGTATTTGTCCACTTCCGATTTCGTCTGTTTACAAGTTTGGCCACTGTATGCTTTCAAATCTTCAAAAAAAATTGTATTTTAAATAAATGGAATCTGATAAGGTATTCAGTATTTTTCGCAGTGATGGGTACCACCTGCTGCCTTTTTGGTCAACATGGGCCCTGGGGTAAATCATACACTACATTTCACAATGAAGTACTCTTATCATCTTATTATTATTTTTATTTTACAAGGTTAGGATATTAAGAATATGGTTATTTAAAGTAAAGACCTGTTAGCAATTAAGTTTTATCTTTTCTAAGGGAAGGAACCACAGATTAGAACCAGTAAGCGTTTGTTTACTGGCACAATGTTCTTGACCACTAGGCTGCCCTGCATCTAAAATATGTAGTCTCCAATGTTTGGACAGTAGTTTAGTACACAGGGCCTTGTTGAACCAAAAGGGTTCCTGAAAATAGTTTCCATATTTTGTTCCAAAATGTGCCACATGCCATCAAAAACTAAAATAAGTGAACCCCAGGTGGCAGTTGATAAATCCATTATTTAAGTAAAATCATGTGGGTAAATAATTAGTTACCAAATGAAACAAACAAAGGTGAGATCATTAGGATTTATTTTGGGTGGGATAAAGAGATGACAAACCTGGCTCTGGGCCAGATACTGTATAGGTGTGCTCTGAGCAATAAGGCCTCATTAAGTGGACACATCTGATGACGTGTTATGACGTATGACAAGTTAACACCTGTAGAACAGGTTGGTAGGGAGTAAAGGTGCATAACCATCCATTAAATAAAAAAAAATAAAACATGGACTGCATTGTAACAGTCGTGACACATTTTACAGTTAAAGTACTTTATTGTCACATACACATAGCAAAATTCATTCTCTACATTTAACCCATCCCTCACGGGAGCAGTGGGCAGCCATTTACAGCGCCCGGGGAACAACTCCAAATCTAAGCCAGTGCTTTCATCAGGGGCACTGGCTGGAGAACCTCACCTGCATATTCTTAATGGTGGGGGAAACCAGAGCACTCGGATGAAACCCACAAAGACATGGGGAGAACATGCAAACTCCACAGAATTGTGGGGTGTTTCATCACTGTGAACAGGAGTTGTGCCCTCGTCCACTCGATCACAAACTAGGGCTTATGAGCTTATGTTGTCAACTTTCCTTGGTTGCCCAAGATTTTTACGACACTAGTTTGTTAGTTACTTTACCTTTATTTTACCAGGCAAGTTGATTGAGAACTTTTTTTTAAATTTGCAGCAATATCCTGGGGAGAGGGGATTGAATGAATGAGTCAATTGAGATACAGGGATGATTAGGTTGCCATGATGGTATGAGGGCCAGATTGGAAATGTGTCCAGGACACTGGGGTTAACACCCCTACTCTTATGAATAGTGCCATAAGATCTTTTGTGACCACAGAGTGTCAGGAAATGTGTTTATCATCCCAACCAAAAGACAGCACCCTACGCAAGGCAGATGTCCCCATCACTGCCCTGGGGCACTGGGAATGATCTTTAGACCAGAGGGAAGTGTGCCCCCTACTGGCCCTCCAACACCTTTTTTAGCAGCATTGGTCTCCCATCCAGGGACTAACCAGGCCCAACCCTGCTTAGCTTTAGAAGCAAACCAACAGTGCAATATGGGGCCCTATGCTGCTAGCTAAAATGAGCTTGGGGATCCCCCCAAAGGCATATAGCGAGGGTAAGTGGAGGAGGGCACACCTATGCTCAGAGTGGATTAGCGGCCTGGTTAGCTTGGTGTTACCCATACAGGTGACTGAAAACCATCTAAAAAAGATTTGATCTCCATCATTCCACTGTGAGGCAAATGATTAACAAATGGAGAGCATTTAACATGACAGCAATTCGGCCTAGAAGCGGACTACCTTCCAAAATATCCCCAAAATCCAAAAGAAAAATAATAAATTGTGTAGAGTATATGCCAACTTAAACATAATATCTGGAGATTTGTAGATATCCCTTGTTGATTATCTACACAAGGCATTCAGGTTCAGCATGCAGGCTTTTTATTACTTGGCAGACAATGTGTGGCCAATCAGAAGCAGATAAAAAAAATATCCTCATTGGAATTGCCTGGGAGCATGTGCAGACGTCACTTAAGTGTACACCTGTCATTGTTTCTGAGAATCATCTGCAGGTTTGGACATGGTAACTCCTCATGGAAGGTGACAGCTCAAAACATAGAAAGAATATGTTCCTCTATTTTCTATTCTTTGGCCATGATCCTTTTCTCATTTAATCATAGAGACTCTGAAACTTCCTGAAATGCAGACCACATAGCTCAATTCCCTGATTCACCGTCATACTGAGGACACCATTGTTGGCTACTAACAGCCTATGCACTAGTGTGTGCTTGACAAGATGACCTAGTGGTTAGGGCATCTGACTAATATCCAAATGGTCTCTGGTTCTAATACCTACCGACTAAGATTAATGCTCTGTTGTTCTGTACCTGAACAAGACAGTTAATCCTAATTGCTTCTCTTCTACCCTGTACCCTCCCCCAGGTTGGTGGTGTAAATACAAATTGGAAGTGGGGGTGGGTATTATAGAATTTAGGCATTCAACTGCCAAAATTTTTAATTTCCTTAGTAGGTGACTGGAGATATCACCATATTGAAGATGTACAGACACAGGATGTTTTTTAGGATTTGCCATTTAGAAGTAAATTCCAAAAGAGTTTTGCAGTCGTAAGTGCTAAATTCCCACTTCCCAAATGATTACAAGAGCACCATTATACTTTTCAAATCCTCTCCCTAATTGTCTATACGGTGTAATTGAAGGCGTTGATTCTGGGCCCTGTGTGTTTGTGATGGTCAACAACTTAGGAAGTGGTTGATGATTTTTATTTCAATTGCTGGACACAGATTTGGACATGTTTAAGCTAAACAACCATAGCAACCTGTCAGGGTAAGCAGCTCTAGGTACACAGCAAATTATTGTTGACTTTCTAGTGTTTACTATACAGTGTTAACTGAAGTGTTAATTGTACACTTGTGATTGTTAAATCAACACACACTTGTGTAACAGAAGCCTAGTATTAGTATTAAACAATGTCAGTGTAACAAGTCAAACCATCACAATATCTCAGAATGTTTTACTGCATGTTTACATTTCAGAATAGTTTGTTCTTATATATTTTCTACTTTGTGTAATTATTAAATATCAATAATGTTTTTTATTTTTCAAACCTAATTCAAACTGTAAGTGTTTTTTTTTATTGCAACCATTACTGAGATGAGTGTTCCTGTCAATGTAGTTAATCTAGTCTTGTTTAGTTTGTAAGTACTTCACCATTGCAGTTCGATTGAATCCAGGTTGTGGGTTGATAAAATATTCCAACTGTTGGATATCCTTTCAGTTGGGTGTGTGCAACCACCGACTACCAACTATAGTTAAGGGCATAGTGATGGGTATTACGGCTCTTTGAAAGGAGCCGGAAAGTAAGCTCCATTCCTTTCAAAGAGCTGTTGAAAAGCTTTCTTTTGGGGGGAGGGGTGGTGGAGGTGGTTACTTGTTTTATGTGTTAAATAATCGCTAGGATAATGATAGGGTACGATTTGGAGCAGATTTAAACATCCCACCAATATAAGTTCATTTCACATGTAATAGTTTTAGTAACACTACATTATTTGTATTGCCAGACCGAATGTCAATGATTTCCATTGTAAACATTACACAAGATGATGACATATCCTTCTGCTATGTCACCCTCTGTATGTAATGTAATAAAGTTGCCTTGCCTTGAATGAAATTCATGCCACCATTTACATGTATATTAGAATGTTTTGTCACAGTTTAAAAAAAGAATTGTTATACAAAACAGATTTTAGAACAAATCAGACAGCTAAACAGTTATTTGAACATTTCACAAATGTTGAACTCTGCTTTTGTCATGGCTTTTATCGTTAAATTGCATCCAAATGTTTCAGATCTTTCGAGTTTGGGTCATTTTCTTTTCCAAAATTAGTCGAAGTAACACGTCTGTATTGTAGTGACTGACTTATGTATTGTAGTGAGTGATATGACGTTTGCGAAAGTTCCGGTTCATTTGAACGGCTCTTTGGTACGAACGAAGGGAAACGAATCCTACTAAATGGGAGCCTGAGCCATATCCATGGCCGTACCCCATAGACATAACAAAGCTATATATTTATTATGTCTATGCCATAGAAATTAAATCTATAGAAGCCTTATTAAACTGTTTTGCTTGGTCATTCGATTAGTACACAAAAAACGGCGACTGTCATTAGATGTCATGGTAATTACATGCAAATCGGTTTAATGTGGAAGTAGGGCGCTAGATCTTTGCAATGGAATTGTACACGTAAAAATGGCTGCCGCTCTGACCATTCTGCTACATTGATTTGAATTGGAATGGCACTACTAATCATTCAATTTCTATGGTCTATGCCATACCCCTTTATGACGTCAAATGAGTATTGATAGTGAACATTCTGAACAAGTCAGTCAGTCAATGAGAACAGCACAAAGCTACAATAGAAAGACGTTACGTAAGTGACTAATTTTGGAAAAGGAGTCAAACTCCAAAACGCAGCAGCATTTGGATGCAACTTTTCAATTAAAGCAACGACAATGCAAAGTGCAAACATTTCATACAGCATCATTTTACAATTCTTAAAGTTATACATTTTAAGATAATTGTTTAGCTATCTGATTTCTCCTAAAATCTATTTTGTACAACAGGTCTTTTTCATTTTACCATGACAATAAAACATTTTCTAAAGTAAAGTTTAGCATTTATTACATTCAAGTCAAGGAAACTTTATTAAATTTCATACAGAGTGGGACAAAGCAGAGGGATATGTCTTCACCTTGTGTAACATTTGCAATGGAAATAATTGACATTAGATTTTTTATTTATTTTTATTCATCCTTTACCAGGTGGGCACGTTTGAGAACATAGATTGTATATATCACTGGATGTAACCTATGGAAAGCCATTTAAGTCAATATTAAATACATAAATACATAAATAAATATGGCTATGAAATAAGTTCTGAAATAAATAAAATACACAATAAATATATAACTATTAAAATATAATTATAGAAATGCAGTTAAAAAAACTATATGTACAGTTTTTATTTCACAATGTTTTTTTTCAAAGGAAACCTTATATTTATATTTTATAATGGCACATTTCATAATATCCATTTGTTATATTCAAATGAATGGGGCGTGGTTATCTCACAGATTCAAACCAAATCAACAGCACCCGTATTGAAGACTTTATTGAAATACTCGGGCGGATTAGTGATCTACAAAATGTAGACATAAACATCAATGTTTTAATTAATAGACCGATTGAGCACCGTTTTTGTGTGGAAGATGTCATATAACCCTCAAGCAAAGGTGCAAGATGTCTGCCTATGGAAATTGCAAGTGATATGCTCGCTAACTTTGTGTTGTCTGGTCTATCAACCTGAGAAATCACGGTTCTGTTTGGTGTGTCATAAAGCATGATATAGAGATCTCCTCTGAATTGTGCTGGGTAACACACCAAACAGATCACCGATTTCTCAGGTTGATAGATCGATCTTCTCTCAATCATGCTTTGTGACACATCAAACAGATCCGCAATTTCTCGAGTTGATAGACCAGATAACACAGGTAGCGAGCATATCTTTATAAGCTTATATGACATCTTCCACACGAACATGGAGCTCAAATCATTCTCAAACTATTTAAAACTTTGATATCTATGTCTATATTTTGAAGTTCACTTATCCGCCCGAGTATTTCAAAAGTCTTCAATACGGGTGCTGTATGTTTGAATCTGTGAGATAACCACACCCCATTCATTTGAATATAACAAATGGATGTTATGAAATGTGTCATTATGAAATAAGAGTGCCTTGAAATAAATAAATGTGGAGTTATGAAATAAAAGTCCCCTGAAATTAACAAAAGGTTTCCTTAAAAAAACATTGGGAAATACATTTTTTTAAATTTATTTTATTGAACTGCATTTATATATTTATATTTAAAGATTTATATATTTATTGTGTCATTTATTAATTTCAGGACTTATTTCATAAGTATAGCTATTCCATATTTATTTATTTAATATTGACTAAAATGGCTTTCCATAGTAACCATGTGTGACATCGCCCATTGGTTTGTGAAGATCTGATTTGGGTCATCGAATTTACCGTTATGGGAGCAGACATCTTGGTTGGGGATGTGATGATTTTAGATGAGAGGGAGGAGTAATCTAGCTAGCTAACTGATATTAATTGGGGTGCTAATGAAAAACAGTATTAAAAACAAAATATAACGTTACTTTCCGGAAAAACTGAACTGCCATCTCCTTTAAGTGTCTTGTCATACAACCGAACGCCATAGCCACGCCCTAAATGCTTCTTTGATTTATCGCAGATTTTAAAATCAACGAGACCATAATTCAAAAAAGGAACGTCATTATATATTGCAGGAGGCTTAAATCTAGCGATTGAGACCATAATTATTGATGTAAAGCACTTTGAGCTGCATTCCTTGTATGAAAGGTGCTATATAAATAAAGGTTATTATTATTATATTATTATTATAATAATAATAATAATAATACATTTAATTTGTATTGCACTTTAAATTATAACAATCTCAAAGTACTACAGAGCATATAATAATGCAATAAATAAGTCAATAAAATAATAAAAAAGTCCAAGTTCAATTAAATTATTAAAAGGAAAACCTATAAATACTTTTAGTAAAAAGCCTTTTTAAAAATATATGTTTTTAGGTTTCGTTTAAAAACATCTGTAGTGTGTTTGGCCCTCAGGTGTTCAGGGAGGGTGTTCCACAGCCTCGGCGCAGCTGATGAGAAGGCCCTATCACCCATGCTACAGAGCTTGGTTCTAGTAGCTTGGAGGGTGTTTGTGGTTGCAGAACGGAGGATGCGTGAGGAGGTTTGGGTGGTGAAGAGTTCATGTAGGTAAAAGGGGGCATGTCTGTGAAGGCACTGGTAAGTGAGGAGGGAGACCTTCTATTCAATTCTGAATGAAACAGGAAGCCAGTGAAGAGATTTCAGCATGGGGGTGATGTGATTATGCTTGCGCACCCTCGTCAGGATCCTGGCAGCGCTGTTCTGGATGTATTGTAGTCTCTGTATCCTCTTGCTAGAGATCCCAATGAGGAGTGCATTACAGTAGTCCAGCCTGGAGGAGACAAAGGCGTGGATGAGCTTCTCTGCATCTGCCAGGGTAAGTATTGCTGTGTGTCATCAGCATAACAATGGAATAATATACCATGTCTGCTAATGAATTTGCCAAGGGGGAGCATGGAAAAATGGTGGGGGAAAAGGGTGGGGCCCAGCACAGAGCCCTGAGGGACACCGCAGGTGATGTTGTGGGTGTGCGATTTGGCTTTGCCCAGGGCGACATGCTCGGTTCTGCTGGTCAGGTAGGAGGTAAACCATTTGTAAACATTTCCTGAGAGTCCAATGGTGTGTTGCAAGTGGTGGAGGAGGATGTTGTGGTCTACTGTATCAAAAGCAGCTGATAGATCCAGGAGGATGAGTAGAGATGGGGAACCAGTATCTGCTGCCATCAGGAGGTTGTTGGTGACCCTGATCAATGCTGTTTCTGTGCTATGGCCAGGGTGGAAACCAGACTGAAACTTTTCAAACAGGTTATTGTGTTTTAGGTGTTCATGAAGTTGTACTGCAACTGTTTTTTCTAGAAGATTTGATAGGAATGGAAGATTGGAAATGGGCCTGTAGTTGGAGAGAACTTCTGGATCCAGAGAGGGTTTTTTCAGTAGAGGTCTGATGACAGCAGTTTTTAACCATATACTCATTTTGTAAATGTTTACTGAGTAATAAATCAAGTGAGAAATGTTTCTCATTCTCATACACTATTACAGCTCTTTTGCAAACAGATGTATGGCCCCCAGCTGGAATTCAGATAGAATGCAGGTTTAAGGCACTTCCTCATTTGCGTCACTTTGCCGGACCGGATGCTCACCCTGTAGTTGAGAACAGTTTCTCCTTTGAAACAGTGACCTGGCCAAGATAAAGCGAAGAAGGTGCAAGATGACACAGTTACACATGAATTACACAAATTACACATTAATTACACAGGGGAATAGAAATACAAACAAAATACAAGTTACATGACTACAGGGTAAACGATGTAGGTATATGTACAATTAGTGAAACAGAATCTGTATTAGAGAGGTAGATCAAGTAAGGTAAGTACAAATACAGTGGAAGTAATTAACACTGAACATAGCTGTGCAGGTGGATCTACATGTAGTGCAAATGGCGTGCAACAAATAAGATATTGTGCAGAACAGTGTGAGCAAAAGTACCATGGGACAAAACAAGGCACTAGGGCAGAGGTAGAGTGTGTGTGAGATGGTGGGGGGGTCAGCACATGCAATGAACAGGCAGAAGCTCTGATAGTTGTGATTTAAAGGAGGTGAGAGAGATAGTGTTCGCAAGTTTCAGAGTCTTTTGTAGTTCATTCTAGTTGCATGTTGCTGTGAACTGGAAGGAGTTTCTGCCAAAGGAGGTATGGGCTTTAGGGGTCACTAGGGAGATGTTCCTGCTTGAGCACAGGTGGTTAAGGCAATGGTGAGAAGAAATTTTAGGTACAGAGGGGTTTTTGCATAGAATTTACTTATATATATGAGGTTATACCAGTGGGTCGGGTGTTGAGTGTATAGTGAGGGCCAACCCACTAGTGCATATAGGTGTCACCATGCCAAGGATAGGAGACAAATGCAGGTAGAATGGTGGTTTAAATGATACCACAAATACGTTACAAACATAAGGAAGACCGGGCAACAAACAAAATCTTCCTTCACGTGATAATTCACAGGTATGAAAGCAGTAACAGCAATAATACTCAACAGAGCATTATGAGGCTTAACATAAAACACCTGTGTGCGTAAAGGCTGCCATAGAGAAAGCTAGAGTAACAGAAAGCCTAATGTTCTGGAGATCCAGAGCGTTGCCTGCGGTCAGTTCTGGGGTTGGGTGCGACAATAGGTCACAGTGGTGGGTGTTAAACGGGGCATTGGTGACAAGTTGGATGGCACTGTGATAGACTACGTCTAACTTTTATATGAGGGGGGTAGCGGCAGTTCTATAAATGACATCACTGTAAGCTAGGATTGTTAGGAGACCTTCAGATTTAACGTGTTGAACCCTGTCGAATAAGTAGTTGGTGAACCAATCAAGGCAGTTTTTCGAAAAAACCAAGGCTACTAAGTCTGCCAATGAGGATGCGATGATTGACCGCGTCAAAAGCCTTGTCCAGGTCAATAAAGACGACTGCACAGTAATGTATTTTATCAATGGCAGTTGTAATATCATTTAAGACCTTGAATGTAGCAGAGGTGCAGTCATGACCAGCTCGGAAACCTGATTGTATAGCAGAGAGTTTATTGTGGGATTCTAAGTGTTTGGTAATCTGTTTGTTAATCTGGTTTTCGAAGAATTTCGAGAGACAGGGCAGGATGAATATGGGTCTGTAGCAGTTAGGGTTAAGAGTGTCACCCCCTTTGAAAAGAGATATGATTGTTGCTGTTTTCCAATCTTTAGGTATCTCTGAGGAAATGATAGAGAGGTTAAACAGGCTAGTAGTGATTGCTGCAGAGTTTTAGGAAGGAAGGGTCCAGGATATATGGTCCGGTTGATTTGTAAGGGTCAAGCTTTTACAATTCTTTCAGGACATCCACTGGTGGAATTTGGGTGAAAAAGAAATTAGGGGGGCTAAAGGCCTCAGTAGACTTGCCACTGCCAACCTGTCACGTGCCAATGTGACGTCAAAATGACGTAGATCTCGCTGGCGTGCCAGAATTTTAACTCAATTTTTTTCAGCTGCGAGCAAAAAAGCAGGAACAGGCTTGATCTGATGAAGTAGGTCATCGAATCGTTGTGCAGACATTCTGAAGTATTCAAAATGCTTCTCTTTGTCTACCATCCTAAATTGTTTCACGAGGATATTGAACTCACTATATTTATGCCTGGCGTTATTCAAAGGACGAACATTCCACTTTCTTTTTCTTGGTTTCTTTGCAACCATGCTTTAATAGCAGTTGTTCTTCCTCATCCATTGAATCTAATATCATATTAGCTACTGTTGACATTGATGTCAATGCTGCTGCCAGGTCTGCCATTGTTTACCTTTCTTATTCTAGTCCATAGAAATAGCAAAGTTGGTAGTCTCTCCTCAGTTGCGACACCTCTGGTCAGGAGAAGATTGCACCTAGTGTTGCGACCACCATGCACAAGTAAAAAGCGCATGTTACGGCGCTCCCATGGTATCACATTGTCGTGCGACAGGTCAGCAACAGCGTGTATACCGAGGCCTCAAGGTGTGGTGCAGCAGGGGGTGAGGGGCTGTTGGCCGAGGTGTGGGTAGCCAAGTTGAACGCATGGCCAGCCATTGCAAAATGCTTATAAATGTTTTGACTATAGCAGTTTTGACAATGGTATTAGTGCTATCTAGCCGTAGTGCAGTAGGCAGCTGGGAGGAGGTGTTCTTATTCTCCATGATCTTCACAGTGTCCCAGAACTTTTTCGAATTGGAGCTTCAAGCTGTGAATTTCTGTTTAACTACTCTTGGCATTCCTGACTGACCTTGTGTACCGGTTCCTTCCTTCCCTGATGAGTTGCATGTCATATGGATTTTTTTAGGCTAAAGCAATACGCAACAGGGTGTTTTTGTGCTGGGCTAGG
The DNA here is from genome assembly GCA_016801145.1 of Umbra pygmaea. Lineage (NCBI taxonomy): Eukaryota > Metazoa > Chordata > Actinopteri > Esociformes > Umbridae > Umbra > Umbra pygmaea. Next base: position 67,496 of record JACXGM010000591.1, read on the forward strand.
GTGGTCAGATCACAGGTGAACCAAGGGCTGTATCTACTTTTAGTTCTAAACTTTTTGAGAGGGGCATGTTTGTTCAGGACAGAGAGAAAGGCATTTTTAAAGAATGACCAGGCATCTTCGACTGTCGGGATATGGTCAACATCCTTCCAAGGTACCTGGGCTAGGTCAATTAGGAAGGCTTGTTCATTAAAATGCTTCAGAGAGCGTTTCACCATAATAAGTTTAGGTGGTTTAACTGATGACCCACTACGGATGTACGCAATGAGGCAATGATCACTGAGGTCCTGGCTGAAGACAGCAGGGGAATATTTTGAGGGCATATTAGTAAAATAATATCAATAAGTGTTCCCTTGTTTACTTTTTTTAGGGTATACCGGGTTGGTTCGTTGACAGTTTGTGTGAGGTTAAGGGCATGAAATTTTGATTGTACATTGGCAAGAATTTTGAGCATGTCTCAGTTTATATCACCTTATATTAGGAACTCAGATGATAGGTGGGGGGCTATCAATTCACATAGTGCATCTAGGGCACAGCTGGGGGCTGAAGGGGGTCTGTAACAGGCAGCAACAGTGAAAGGCTTATTTATGGAGAGAGACATTTTCAAGACAAGTAGCTCAAATTGTTTAGCCACAGACTAAGATAAGATAACAGAACTTTGTAAGCTATCCATTAAGAATATTGCTACCCCCCCCCCCCCTTTAGTGGTTCTGTCTTGACGGAAGATGTTATAGTTGGTGATGGATATATCAGAGGTTTTCTGGATTTTCTGAGTCATGATTCCAAAACTGCTAAGATGTCAGGATCAGCTGAGTGTGCTAAAGCAGTAAATAAATCAAGTTTAGGAAGTAGGCTTCTGATGTTCACATGTATTCAACCAAGGCTATTATGGTTGCAGAAGTCATTGAATAATAATACCTGAGTGGTTGGGCTGTCAGTAGGGGCTATCGGGCCAGGATATAACTCTACATCTCCTGAGGAGCAGAGGAGGATCAGGATGAGTGATCGAGTAATGGCTTCAAAAACTGGTCAATTAGTGCAATTGTGAAAGTGAAAAAGGGGAGAGGATTTCGAGGCATAAAAAATAGTTTTACAATATTGAGGGCAGACACGGATATTGTAGGCTTATTGTCCTGTGGTGATAAACCGAGGCATTGAGTGATGAACAAGGAGGTTACCTCTCTGGAGAGACCAGGTGAAACAGATAAAGTCCCAGAGAGAGTAGGGGGAAGGACCATGAAATTATCTGGGGCATGGTGAATAAGACATCTATAGTGAGAAAAAGCTATAAAAGTTACAGTTACAGAAACAGCCAAGAGCGAGCCATAATGTCCAAATGACAATAAAGCAATAAGAAATAAATAAATGCAGTAAGCATCGGATGGGCAGCCCGCGGTACGGGTTGCATCGGTGAGCACAACTCCGGGACGTCGGCAGAGGAATACCTTGAAGTCAGGAGGGAGGTATTTCGAGCTCAGTACTGTGTTGTTAGCTAGCTGCGCTATTAGCTAACAATGTTGATGTTAGCTCAACTAACAATGGGATTAGCCGATGGTAGTAGCTAGTTAGCCGTGAATATTCCGGATGGTGATATGGCAATACAAGTAATTTAGTGCTGTTAAAACTAGTCTTCACATGCGAAATGAAATTATGGTTGAATCCCAATTCTCTGTCTTATCCCTTCCCCTTACCCCTTCCCCCTTCCCCCTTCCCCCTTCCCCCTTACCCCTTCCCCTTCCCCCTTCCCCCTTCCCCCTT
>JACXGM010000592.1:0-68939 GCA_016801145.1 Umbra pygmaea
ACACACACACACACACACACACACACACACACACACATACACACACACACACACACACACACACAGCCAGACAAGCAGTGTGGTCCTTCTGATAGTATCATTATATGAATGCATGCTTTTCTCTTAGGTCAAACTAAGTAAACTGATTCTAAACAAAATTGCTCAACATTATTGGCACCCCAACAGATTCTTAATACTATAAAATTAAAATAAGTCTGCATCAACTTTCTACTTATAAACACATATCTTAAAGAACTGTACTGTGGCCTTTCGTGGCTTCCTGTTTTACTGATGTATATGATATAACACAAATGTAAAACCAACGTAATCAGTCGACAGGAAAATGCAAACAAATCACAAATGAAGAGAATACTGTTGAACTTTATTAATTTACAGAATTGGAAAAATTTATTAAATATACACTGTATAATTTTGCAGAATGAAAACAGAACTACTGGTACTTCTCTTTCAATGACCAGCTTCCCAAAGCTGCAGAACATTTATTCCCTGACATTTAAAAAATCTGGAGAAAACCAAAAGTTTAGATCAGACAATGATTTGCTCTTTAATATAATGTACACATTTGCATTTTAGGCTGTGCTTGTGTTACAAAGCACTACATACTGTAGGGAAACATGTTCTGATATACAGTTGAGGTCAGATGTTTACATAAACCTCTTAACCAAAGACATTGAAACTTAGTTGTTCACAATTCCTGACATTCAAGCCTAATGCCGATGCTCTGTCGTAGATCAGTTAGAATCACCACTTTATTTTAAGAATTTAAAAGGTCAGAAAAATAGAAAATAGGATGATTTGTCAGATTTCAATTCTTTCATCACATTCCCAGTGGTTCAGAAGTTTAAATACACTCAATTAGTATTTGGTAGCATTGCCTGTAAATTGTTTAACTTGGGTCAAACATTTCGGTTAGCCTTCCACAAGCTTCCAACAATAAGTTGGGTGAATTTTGGCCCATTCCTCCTGACAGAACTGGTGTAATTGTGCCAGGTTTGTATGCCTCCTTGCTGGCACACACTAAATCTCTGCCCACAGATTTTCTATAAATTGCCAGAAGGTCAGGGCTTTGTGATGACCACTCCAATAACTTAAATTTGCTGTCATTAAGCCATTTTGCCCCAACTTTGGAAGTATTCTTGGCTGCGTGTTGCCATGGTGTTTAAACTTGTATACTATTGTTTGTACAGATGAACATGGTACCTTCATGTGTTTGCAAATTGCTCCCAAGTATGAATCAGGCTTGTGGAAAAAATCTGAGGTCTTGGCTGATTTCTCTTCATTTGTATATGATCTCAAGTAAAGAGGCATTGGGTTTGAAGGTAGGCCTTGAAATATACCCACAGGTGCACCTCCAATTGACTGTAATTATGTGAAATAGCCTATGAGAAGCGTCTAAACCATGACATCATTTTCTAGAATTTTTCAAGCAGTTTAATGGCACAGTCAACTTAGTGTATGTAAAATTCTGACCCACTGAAATTTTGATAATGAATTAAGTGGAATAATCTGTATATAAATAATTGTTGGAAAACGCATGTGTCATGCACGAAGTAATTGTACCAACCGACTTGCCTAAAATGTATTTTGCGTTTCTGACACATTAGGGTCTATCCAGCAGCAGGGCAGTATAGCTGACAGAGCACGAGAGCAGAACGGAAGATGTGCTAGCTGGCGCATCATGTCTGACACAGGGTGGCCCAACAGGGACAAAACATCGACACAGGGTGGAGTACACTGACAAAACAGAAAGTGTTGTCACTCGCAGATGACTTACACGCAATATTATTATTGCAGATGATACAAATTTCTAACTCCACCACATCCCAAAGGTGCTTGATTTGATTGAGATCTGGTGATTTAGAGGCCATTTGAGTACTTTGAACTCAATGTCATGTAGGCCTGTCGCAATATGCAATAAATCAATTGATCACATAAATAAAAATGACCATTTGCAGGCTTGTTAGATGAAAATGTCACACAATGAAAACATTTCAACAACTTTTATAATTGGAAATCAACAAAACAACAAATACAATTAGCAGCTATAAGCACTTTTTATTACTATAGTCTACCATTTAGTACTAAAGCCTACTATCCAATGTGATATCATTATCTATCACATAAATTGATGACTGATAATCTTGTTAGAATTAGGCAATAGCTTTACCATCTGCTGAAGTAGCTAAACGAAAGGGGTAGTTAACAGGATGATTTTTCACCTATGCTATGAATTTGACTCTGTAATGGCATATTCATGTAACACATACATTACACTCATTGGTAATAATTTGATTTATTGTGATGGCAAAGAGATGGCTTGAATACTATCTCTGTGGATGGTTCCCATTGCCTGCTGTTTTGAATCTCTCAGATGAAGGAATGGAGTTGACCGTGTGTTAGTGAAGATTTTTTTTTCGGATATCGTTTTGCGACAGATGTGTACTGAGAGTAGCTTGCGTTGGAATGCATTGTCTGACTTTCTTGAGGGAGAACAGCACACATATCGTTTGAATGTTTGGATTTGGTTATAGAGCAATGTCTTTGAATTATATTTGCAAGTTATTTATATTCATTATATGAAATAAATTAACACGTCTAAACGTGGAGTTACTTTCACTGAATGAAAGTAACTCCACGATGCCTGGCTCGAGTCGGTAGAAAGAAATGTTCCAAAGTAATACATGGCCCCACTACACTTGCGCTAATAAAACACAGAACGACAACGTGGAGATTGACTGCTCAATGAGAGTGGGTTGTTATCGTTGCTTTGAGGTAGGCTACTGAAAGACGTGCAAGTGTAAAATCTAATAGGTACCTAATGATCACAAGTAATAAGTTTTAGTAAACAAAACTGTAAGTACATATATAAAATATATTTTATATATTAGCTAATTATATTAAATATAAACAAGACTCAAACTAAGTTAACTAACTAACAAAGTAGTGTGTTGCTGTGAACTCATGGAGCTCCCGCAATCACCATTACTGTAAAAACCGGTAATCGTCCCATCCCTAATCGCAATAATTTCTGGGACAATTTATCATCCAGCAAAATTTGTTATTGTGACAGGCCTAATGTCATGTTCATGAAACCAGTTTGAGATAATGTAAGCTTCCTGACATGGCGTGTTATTCTGCTGGACAGCCATTAGAAGATGGGTACACTGTGGTCATACAAAGATGAACTTGGTAAGCAACAATACTCAGATAGGCCGTGGCATTCAAACAATGCTCAATTGTTTTTTGTTGTTTTTTTTACACCAAATTCTGACCCTACCATCTGAATGTTGCAGCAGAAATCGAGACTCATCAGCCCCGGGAGCATTTCTTCAATTGTCCAATTTTGGTTTACACGTGCAAATTGTTCTTAGCGGACAGAAGTTGCACCTGATGTGATTTCTGCTGCTGTAGCCCATCTTCTTCAAGTTTTGACGTTTTTTGTAATCAGAGATGCTCTTCTGCATACCTTGGTTATAACAAGTGGTTATTTGAGCTACTGGCCATTCTCCTCTGACCACTGCAATCAATCAACGCAATTTTTACACTGAAAAATGCCACTCACTGGTTATTTTCTCTTTTTTTGGACCATTCTCTGTAAACCCTAGAGATGGTTGTGTGGGAAAATCCCAGTAGATCTGCACTTTCTGAAATACTCAAACCAGCCCGACTGACACCAAAAATCATGCCAAGACTAAAGTCACTTCTATCAACTTTCATGCCCATTCTGATGCTTGGTTTGAACTTCAGCAGATCATCTTGAGCATGTCTACATGCCTTCATGCACTGAGTTACATTTACATTTTAGTCATTTAGCTGACGCTCTTATCCAGAGCGATTTACAGTAAATACAGGGACATTCCCCCTGAGCAACTTAGGGTAAAGTGCATTGCCCAAAGTCAAAGATCTGGAAAGATTCTGTATGGAGGTATGATCTATGATATTTTCTAATGTCATAAAACATATCCAAGGTTCTTGGCAATTGCAACTAAGAGCCGGCACACACCCAGATCCATGATTCTCCCCAACCCCATAACACCGTCATGAGCTGTCATACACAAACACACCTGTCTGAGAAATCAAAGGGTAGTCATCAAAGGCATCACAGAGCCGAGTTTATCACAGACATGACTGATTGGTTCTGCTCTTGATTGATAGGGTCTGCATTAGACAGGGGAGTACCAGGTGTGATTGAGGGGGTCTGAGATGGATTCTGAAGCTCTGTGTCAGACAGGCTGTTTTTGACTGACATAGATGAAAATAAAACAGTTTGATTGAGTGTGTGTGTGTGTGTGCGCGCGTGTGTGTGTGTCTGCGTTTCTGTCACCGATCTTTGTATCTCAGAGAGTGTATTATACCCTGGTCCCTAGAAAAGCAGTCAGTCAAGTATTAGGTCTATTCCTTTTCTTCATCATCAAAACTATATCACTGACAGCACGTTTGAGTGTGTGAGACAGTGATAAGGAAGCCTGCCAGTATGTAAACCCTTGGAGCACAACAGCCTTGTAAGGATTGTAGGGCAGCACCCAGATTGAGGTGTAAGTTATCATAAAAACTCTGTATGTACATGTATCTCACGACACATTTAGCCACTAAAACATCCTGAATGGGCTTATGAGGGGCTCAGCAGCCCAGCTAGCTGCAATGTACTCCATAGCACATGGCCATACACTGTCTTCAGTCAGGCCTTGTAAAAGATGGCGAGGAAAATCAGTGATGTCAACTTCCATTACAACACATCTAGATTTAAACAATTAATGAGATGAAAATAAGTTTTCATTTTATTTTATTTATTATACAGGAAAGTTAAAAGTAACAATTCAGTTACAATATAAACGGGCCTGACTCATGTTAAAAAACTGGTTTCCAGCAGGTTCCTGTTCTGCAGACTAAGCAGACATAGAACATAATTACGACACATGAGGACAGGAACATTTATACAGGACATTAGCACAGGCTAAACAGATAAAAACAAATAAAAACAACAATACAAAGTATGTAGGCAAGACTTAGACAATGCGTGACAATCAATGTATGCAAGTGTAACTGTTAAGAATGAATAATTTGTATGGATGGTAATGTTCTGATGTGATGGGGAATATCATTCCAAGTTTTGGTGTATGTACGAATAAAGGATTTCTCAGCATAATTGTTTTTATACGGAGGAACTGGAATGAGTGCTTGTGAGACTGACCTAGTGATACGTACTGGTCTTATGTTGTGTTTCGGGAGGAGTGCAGCAAGTGTTGGCGAAGTGCTATTTTGTATGTGAAAGTAGAATGCAATAGCATGTTTTTTTATGTAGTTGTGGAATGTCAGAGCTTTTGAGCGTGCAAGTGCAATGCCGTGATGAGTGCACTTTGGAAGGTTACTATGGATTTTAAGAGCTCGATTATATTGACGTGCTATTGGTTCGATACTTTCCTTAGTTGTAAAGGACCAAATCGGAAGACAGTACGACAGTGTTGAAAACACTATTGCATGTAAGTATGTTTCAGAGACGGAAGAGGAAAGATATGGTCTAATCTTGTTATATACAACAAGTTTCTGATTCAGTTTTTTCGTTAGGTTAGAAATGTGTTCACGGTATGTAAGGTGTGAATCAAGTAACACGCCAAGATAGTTGTATGTCTTTGTAAAAACAAGATCTTGATTTGCAAAGGTGATAAAATTAGTAAAATACTTTTTCTTGGTGAGTGAAAATACATACATTCAGTTTTCTTGGTATTGATGGTCAAATGGTTTATTATCAACCAGCCAGTGACAGTGGATGACTACAGAAATTACTCTTGCATGTCACTGTAAAAGTGCTAGAGCATTTAGAGGATGACTGGCAGGAGTTAGTCTAACACATCAGATACAGTTCCTCAAAGCCTGTGTGGAATTATTTGTAATATTGCATTTACATGTTGTTAAATGGGTAACAACGCTAGCCTTTGCCTTTCAATGGAGTTTGGCATTTACAGAAGTGAAATGCTTGGCAGTTAAATGGTCATGCGTAAAAAAACGTGTCATGAAATTACAGAATTGTGTCAACAACATACAAAACATCAATACAAACAATGGTGTTTCCGAGTTCGGCTGCTACAGCTTTAACTTGCCAGTTGAATTAGCTACAGATAGACGATGTAGTCGAACGGTATACCAGGCCTGGCACAACTGACAAAACAAGCTACAGTATACCTAGTAGTTTTGGAGCTGTAATCAAAATAGCCATTTGCTTTTGTAAACACCTAAGTGTGAAAACAATAGGCTACCATGCGATGTCTACTTTAAAGAGAATACAGTATGTTTATTGTGCCACCTAGGCTAGTTACATTGTATCATTATAAATACGAATTTCACTGTTATTACAGTAACTCGATTATGTCGTAACTTTAAGGGCCACAGAGCTCAGCAATCTGTGCAAACTAGAATAACTTTTCAACAAAATATTGGTTCGCCTACGTGGAAAAAGTAAACCACAAGAAAAGTGCAACCTTATCGTAATAGCTTTATAGCTTAGGTTATAAGTGCCCCCCTGTAGAAAGTAACATTATTATCCAAAGCTTTTAATTTAGGAACAGATTGTCATGTCTCTAGCACGTTCCTACACGCAGCTGAAATTCCAGGTCAAACCATGATGCCAACTTAAGTGGAGTAACTTTGGTCAGAAGAACTTACCAGCTCGCTTCCTTCTTGTCCCTTGTATTTCCTCTCCGCTGATTAAGCCGTACCTTCAACTAAACGACTAACTGACTGAATGCAAATGTTTAAATCACCGTGTCGACTATACATGTGCACTTCATAAGAAAGAGTACGTAAACTTTTCTTCTCTTTCTTCTTTCCCTTCCTTTCCTCCCCCCACCACCCCCCTGTCCACGGTCACAAAAAAGCACTTCCGCGAACAAATGGCAACGTCATCTGCCTTGGCAGCTAGAGCCGCTCCGTATGGTTTGCTGCACCTGGTCAGCGGTGGTGTTGCCTTGCCAACCATAATACTGGAGAACTTCCCAATGTAATATTAAACGTCAGAATAAATACACAAACATCTATATTACATTAAATATGCAAACCAGAAAGTTAATGTTTGTGATTAGGTCATGAACAGCCAAATAATTTTATATAAAATGTTGTTTACCATAAATCTGTTCAATTACATATTTATGGACCAGTTATTCTGTTGTTTCCTTATGCCCTTATTGAACATGTTCATATTACATATTGACATAGATTCCATGGTAAACGCACAGTGAATAATGTTCACTGGTATAGTGGAGTCCTCTGCTGGTAGAAACCATATACACACCGTCAACAGCTATGTAAATAGAAAATGTATTCCCTGATTCTCTTTTTCCAAAGTTTCACTACCAAATAGCCTTACCCCAAATTAAAATGTTCCCATAAACATAACGATTTTTCGTAGCCTTTCACAAAACGTTGACAAGGAACATGTAAATTGTACGCACAGAAAAGTTCTTAGGGTCAATTGGCATTCAAATTTTTCACAAATGTATCAAACACTGTAAAAACTTCAAATGTTGTTGCAGATCTTAAGTACTTTTGCTTTGTAATAATAATAACAAAATAATAATATTTTTGCCACCCAAATTTTGGGGAAGATTGGTTACATTAAGGTCTGTTAATGTCAACATGTGTTTTTCTGAGAGAGTTAAATCAAATAGCCAAATAATCGCTAAATTATTACATTACGAAAACCCTACACGTAATATTTAGAAATCTGAGATGTGTTGTCATACGTTTTCTAAACTTTATATTTTAAAATGTATGTATTTATTAATGCAATTGTCATGTATGATATAATCTTAAATTTCTCTGCTCAGCCGGAGTTTTTCTCCAATGTATTTCTTGAAAATGTGTTCATCAATCAATTTATATAAAAAAGATTCAGATCTCCGTTTTCTTGTGTATAAATTATCATCTCATTCAATGAAACCAGGGAATGTGCATGCGCTCTAGTGTACTTCCGCATTCACAAACGTCGTCAGAGATATTTTAGCATCGATATCAATACATTTTTAAGTCGAAGCACGTTCTTGTTTCTGATTGGCTCGCTAGATCCGCCTTTAACGTGGTCTGCTTCATAAAGAGGACGTTCCACATCTCTTGTTTGGGTAAGCTATTGTCTTACTTAGAAAACACATGATTGCAAACTGTTGTGGAAAGTCTCAAATTAAATTATTGGAAATATGCTGTTTCAATCGTAGACACAGCTAGCAATATTATCTATAAAGACATTCATCTATAGGCACTATTATGGGATACATACAGTTGCTATGTTAGCTGTTAGCTAGCCCAGCTGAATTTTACGATTTATGGATTATGGAGTTACTTTAGCATGTACAGTAGTTACAACATATTCCTCTAAACGTTGCTTTAATAGTTTTTAGTTGAACGTTCACTGGTTGCGGTGGACATCGATATAACTACCACTCCAATAGAACAGGTGTCGTTTGTATCTCAGAGCAGTCAACAATAAATTATTAAATCTTGTTTTCTATGTAACCACCCGTTTAACTGAACAGCAAATAAGAATATCAATGTCTGCAGGTACACGTGAAATACTGCTCCCCTCTAGCAGAGAGAGAGAGAGAGAGAGAGCGAGCGAGGCAGAATGTCAAAACTAGGTGTTATCGAATTCTTGCCTAGTTCAGGAAACGGCTGTCTTTCTGTTCTGATTTCACATTAATTGCACCAACCTGTGTCCCATGTCTAAATCGGTTTCTGGTAAAAATATAACCTATAAAGCAACTGAACTGACAAGAGTTGAATATGAGACATAGACCAGTGACTCATAAACCTCTCCTTGGGACTCATAGCAATCTCTCAGTTTTGTTGTAGCCCAGAGGCTCATCTGAATGAAGCGGTCAATTGCTTCATCTTCTTCTTCTTCTTTGGGGTTAATGGCAGATCGCAACCAACTTAAGGTGCATACACCGCCACCAACTGTACCGGAGTGTGATGCCGGTCACGGCCCACCCAATTCAGCACCACCCACCACATCCCACCACCCTAGGAATTAAAATACAGCCCACTACCCCCTCCCCACCCCACTACCGCCACCCCACTACCTACCCTCCCCCTTCCCTTTCATCAGCTCGTGAACCATCTCCCCCGTGACGTCAGTAATACCCATAAACTCCCTAGCAGCACCCAGCACAACATCAATCCTAGCATTCCGGCCCATAACCTGACTACAAACATTCACCACACTACACAGAAACGCCCCTGCCCACTACCAACGAATCCTTACCAACCACACACTCATGCTTACACGTCTCAGACAACACCACATTGTGAACACCCATACCGTTCTCCAACACCGGGCCTATAACCCGCTCCTTCTCCACGTGCACATCTACCCCTAGTCCCCATATTCTCAGCACTGCTTCCGCATACGTGACCTTATCCACCACCTTAACCTGCTGTGCCTCCGCCGCCCTCTTCTGAACCACACACCCTCCAAATGCAGCACTGTGCTCCCCACCACAATTACAGCACCACCACACCAGCAACACCCACACTCCCATCCAAACTCCCCTCCATGCCGACCTCACCCCCGGCACAGGGATAACTATCACTGTATACAACAGGGGTCTGCAACTCCGGTCCAGGAGGGCCTAAACATTATGATTTTTGGTTTCTCTTTCTAATAAGGGACTGGTTTATACCTGGGAAAACAGCTGATTGCAATTAACTACTAGGTAAAATAAAAAATCTGAAGTGTTTTGGCACTCCAGGACCAGAGTTGCCTACCCCTGGTCTACGAGCTGAAGCAAAGTTCTGTGGAATAATTACCTCTGAATAAATGCTACACAATTAAACCCACAGTCCATTATGACATCTGTACAAAGCTTAGGTGTAACAGTTAGTTACTGATAGGATAAAATCTTCTAATGGGCCTTCTGACGGGCTAACAGTCACCTTCTGACGGGCTAACAGTCACCTTCTGACGGGCTAACAGTCACCTTCTGACGGGCTAACAGTCACCTTCTGACGGGCTAACAGTCACCTTCTGACGGGCTAACAGTCACCTTCTGACGGGCTAACAGTCACCTTCTGACGGGCTAACAGTCACCTTCTGACGGGCTAACAGTTACCTTCAGATGGGCTAACAGTTACATTCAGATGGGCTAACAGTTACCTTCTGATATCCAAGGTTTGTCGCTAGCTAGCTGGGTAGCTAGTACTTTAGTGGCCCAGAACTATAGCAGACATGTGCAGACTATAGCAATGACCATCTGGTTGATTATTTTCTGGATTGTCTTTTTTAACTTCCTACTTACAGCGAAACAATAGTACCAATAGTTATGGTGAAATCCCATGAAGGGTCTACCATAAGACATGCTGAAGTGTGTACAACATATGACATGTTGATCTTATTAGATCAAGTAGCTACTGCTCTGTTCAGTACCATCCACACTTTATAAGCTTCTGTTCCACTCTTCACTTCCTTTCTCTCCTTCATCCCTCTGCATGGCTCTCCCCCTCCCTCCGTTCAGGTTTTTCTTTTTTCCTCTTTCTCCGTCTCAGCTCTGGATGCTGCTGGCTGTGTCCAGACTGAGCAGAGCAGCAGTTCGTGTTAGGAGAGTGGTCGCCCAGGTTACTACGGAAGCAATGGCCCAGAACCACCAGAGCTGCGATACGTCATGTCAACAGAAGGGGGGTGCAGTCACAGCAGCCATCCTCATCATTGGGGACGAGATACTCAAGGTGAGACTGGAGGGGGAGGGGGAGGAGTACTGTTTGAACCATAGGCCTGTTCTCCTACTGGAACACTGAAATATCTGGACAAAGACACAATAGCATATTCAAAGTTTGGCATCTTTTGAAAGAATAGCTTTGCAGAGTTTCAGATAGGGCAGCATTGTCACGTCCTGTTAGTAGACTATCTAATAATTGTGTATTTTAGGAGCTAGGTCTTCATGAATCCAGAAGACATGGACACACTCAGGTCCACATCAATCTTACTGACAGGATCCATTCGTCTTCAATAATAACCCGTCTGCATTTATCCCATGGGGATCAGATCCAAAGCAACACATTTCAGATAACATGTCTCATAATAATATCAGATTACAGTATATAATTTTCCTCATCCCTATAATTAGATAGAGAAACATGTTTTAAGTAAAATCACAGCAGAGAGCTATTAATTGGCCTCATTAACCTTTGCATAATTAAATATTGTTAAGGCCTGTTTTGGCCTACTGTGCATCTATTAATAGTATGGTAAATATGTTATATCATCCTTGATTAAATGTGTTGGATCAGCTAGTTTATAAAAAGCAGGTTGTTATCAAAAGGCGTTCATTTTGGTCCCGTTAGCACATAAACAAGAGAATAAGTGCTCTTTGTTGAACTTTGGGTTGGTTTTATGTGATAACGATTACGAAGAAGCACACGGAATCGCAGCAAAATCAAGAATAAAAACTATGGTTGTTTGTTTAATTGGTTGAAGTTTGGTCTGATTACAATAGCAATACATTTGCTCATCGCCCAGTGGAAACACTTCTTTCCAAACAAATACCATTTAAATATAAGCTTCCGGGATCAGGCGAGGTGAGGTTACCGTTCTGTGGCTTCCCACTATCTCCTACAACATGTCAACAAGAATATTTCCCAGCATCACATGCTCTGCATGTTAAGAGTCAGTCAAACGTTCATCCAGTAGAGACTTCATCAAGTCCAGTTACAACTAGAGGTGTTGGCTATAGACATGTAGAACCAGCCATGCTCCCCAATACTGCGCCCGATAAGTAGTCCCACCTGTCTCCCTCATCAAATACCAGAGAGAGCATCTAGCCCCATGGACAGTTTGCTTTTTATCTTCTCACAACCTTCTCTCTTTCAAGATGCACAATGCTACCGAATGTTTAAATAGTTGAACCAAACATTTGAATAATTTAATAAAACTTTTTGTCATCGTCAACAATGTCTTATGATTTGTCACATTATTGTCGTTTTTAGCAAGCAGGCTCACACACACACACACACACACACACACACACACACACACACACACACACACACACACACACACACACACACACACACACACACACACACACACACACACACACACACACACACACACACACACACCAAGCTCAATGCACAATCTCCTTTTTTCTGTATACTTAGTCACGTGATAACATATCAGTCCCAACAGAACCAATCTAAAACGCTTGAATAGATAGAGCAGCCTACACCTAGAGTGCACACCAGTTATCTGACATAAAACAAGATCATCCTTCAGTCAACTGAAAGCTACTAACAGCCGTGGCATCCAGTCTAGTTCAGCATAACTCCATCTTCTGGCCAGGCTAAACCAAGTGGTAGTCATTTAAAAAAAATTCCCCCCACCCAATTTCTCATGTCCAATTTATTTTTAAGCCATGTCTCATCAGGAACCGCTTGCTAGTGTGGGATGGTTGAACAAAAAAATGTGTCATTACTGTAGCTAGGCATACAGGTGTATAGGGCGAGACTACACAATGCAAACCTGGATGAAGCAAGCTCAGCCTTGTTTAATGGAAAAGTCATACTGTTTTTGTGTTTATCTTTAAAATCAAATTAATTGGAACTAGTACCAGTTATCTGCAGGGTTTTGATCTTTCACAATGAAAAATCATTTCTAGCTGCATGCATGACTTCACATGGACCTGTTACTCTGGAATTATGTCAAATTCTTAATGCCTCGCTCACTGACTTGGCAAATAGCAAATGCAACAACATTAGTTAGACAAGCAAACAAATTAATTCTGGCATCTGAATACATTATCTGTCTTTTTTTGGAAAATCACTTGTCAGTAAGTGGCGTGGCTGCATGCACATTTGTGTTCCATTTAAGATTAATTAAAGATTATTTGCACAGAACAAATTAAAGCAAGCTATTATGCTATTTTGTCTGGCAGTTATTTGAGAGAATAAAATGTAAAGCTGTGTCAATGTAGTTTAGGTTGTGTGTGAAAAAATTTCTTCAAATCGAATTTTGGGTCTGGTATTTGTTATTTACACCCACCCGAGATCTCACACGACCAATCGTAATCAGAACGTCAACTGCCGAATGTGGAAATCTTACTCCAAAAACTAATAAGAACTGAAGCTCAATGATAACCTAGAATGCAGATGAAGGGTACTGGTACTTCTTTGTAATACTTTAAAATATGTAATTAAAAGAAATGCATCAAAATTTGCAGAAGGTTTTATTGCTATTTTGATTACCTTTATCGTGATTTTTTTATATTCCTAAATAATGACCACAAAGATCGCTGATTGGCTATAATATCCTGTCTTCTTCAGTCAATGCCGGTAGTAGCGCAGTCAGCCTTTTAAGATCGCAGCAGGGCCGGCTCGAGGCATAAGCGAACTAAGCAGCTGCTTTCCAATCAAATGCACAGGTGACTCCTCGTGGTGAGAGGGGGCCCCCAAATCAAATTCTGCTTAGGGCCGACCAAAAGGCTCGGGTCGGCACTGATCGCAAGTGTGAAAGGTCTCTTTTTCTTCCACCTCAGGGTCACACAGTGGACACAAACAGCCCCTTCCTGTTGCGATCTCTCAGGAAGCTGGGCGTGTGCGTCCAGCGGGTGACCGTCGTCCCTGACCAGCAGGATGTCATCGCCAAGGAGGTGTCTCTCCTGGCCCCCCAGTTCACACACCTGCTCACCTCGGGGGGAATCGGCCCCACGCACGATGACGTCACCTTTGAGAGTGTTGCCATGGCCTTCGGGGAGGAGCTGCACCCCCACCCTGAGCTGACGCGCCTGGTGGAGGAGTTCTTTGGGGTGGTGGATAAGGAGAGTGCAGCCATGAAGCTGGCCATGGTCCCCCGCTCAGCCAAGCTCAACTACGGGACTGACCCTCAGACAGGACAACCACTACGCTACCCACTGGTCAGTCCTTAGACATATCCATATAATGGCTATATACCACATTTAACATATTGCTGGTATAAAATAACAATTTGTCGCTCTGGATAACAATGAACAATGACTGAAATGAAATACCGTTTACCATGTTTTGTCGTACTCATTGTATACAGTTGTAAGCAAATGTTTAAGCACCCCTGACAGTTTCCATAATTCTTGGAAGCACCTTCTTCCAAAATGAGGCTTGTCCAATTTGCATACTTCAAAAACTCTGTTTGTGGTGTGTGTGCAGAAAGGCTTCTTCCGCATCACTTTCCCGTACAGCTTTTCCTTGTGCAAAGTGCGCCTAATTGCTGAATGATGCACAGTGACATCTGCAGCAAGATGATGTTGTAGGTCTTTGGACATGGTCTGTGGGCTGTTTAACCGTTCACACTATCCTTCGCCTTTGCCTCTACGATATCTTACTTGGCCTGCCACTTTTGGCCTTAACAAGAACTGGGGGGTGCCCAAAATAATGCACCTGTCTAATTTAGTTTTGATGCATATTGCACATTTTCTGTTAATCCAATGAACCTCATTTCACTACCAAAATATTACTGTGTCCTTCAGTTATTTGATTTATCAAAATAAAATTGCTAATCCAAACACCCAATTATTTATAAATGAAAATCATGGAAATTGTCAGGGGTGCCTAAACATTTGCATATGACTGTATAGTCTGCCAATCAGAACTAAAGGCTGTAACCATTAGGTTTATATTGGAGAACTGGATGTTTTGGATCCTAATTCCTGAGCAACGTTCCATAGCATGTTGTATTGAATGTCTGTTTCAGATTTAGCCGAAATAACATTATCTTCTCTTATTCCCACCCTGTCATTAAGTTAAGTGCTGCTACCACAGCAACAACATGAATGTATTCATAACTCTGTACTAAGTTTCCATTTTAGTCATTTAAAAGATGCTCTTATCCAGAGCGTCTTACTGTAAGTATAGGAACATCCCCTGGAGCAACTTAAGGTAAAGTGCCTTGCTCAAGGAGATGACGACATCTGGCTCACTCGGGAATCAAACTGGCAACCTTCTGCTAGCATATCTGACTACCTATCCAGTGAGCCATCTGACACCCATAAAGATATAGTAGGCTTTACAGGAAAGGTTTGTATCTGAAAGCAACTAATGTGTTATTAGTCTGAACATAACTGTTGTAATGTAAGAGACCAGGAGGTGATATGCGGGAACAGCTGGTCCCTTGTAATTATTCCATGTGGTTCCTAGTTTTACAACTGGAGATGTTTGATGTCAAGCTGGTTTGTATGCGGGTTGTGACGGCCCCTTCTGTCTTCCCAGGTGAGTGTGCGTAATGTCTACATCTTCCCCGGGATCCCGTCTCTACTGGAGAGGGCCTTTAATGGCCTGGAGCACTTGTTCGCTGGCTCAGGAACCACCTTCCACACACACCAGGTGAACCAACGTCCTCGCCATCAACTGGACACACACCGTGCAGGTTTTCGTTCTATCCAAGTAGTAGCGCGGCTGAGTAAATATCTACAATAGTTGAATTCATCGTGTAACAGCTGAGCTAGAACAATGCCTTGGCTCCCCATGGGTCCATACCGTTCTGGACTACTGCCGCTGTGTGTCTGAAGTGGATGTTGTCTCATCACCGTGTTCTAGGTATTCGTGGATGCGGACGAGGCACTGATTGCTCCGGTGCTGACGCGCCTGCAGGCGGGCTGGGGTAAAAAGGTGGCTCTGGGCTCGTACCCTGACTGGCTCAGTAACTACCACCGCGTCCGCCTGGTGCTGGACTCGGACAGCCATGACGAGGTGGAGAAGGCTCGGGCCCAGCTGGTGCTGGAGCTACCCAAAGGCAGCGTGGTTCCCTTGGTTACTGACCCGGTGTCCATCGCTACTGAGGAGGTCTACACATTGGCCAACAGCGGTAGGAAGAAGACTACTCATTAAAAGTGACTGACAACACTTCCCATGACCCCGTCTGTTTTATTGAACTTGATGTATTCTAGGCACGCCTCTGGGTGATAAAGTGGCAAACGCACTATCGACCATAGAGGCCGCTCTGGATCAGTATTCGGCAGCGGAGATCTGTGTTGGCTTCAACGGAGGCAAAGACTGTACTGCACTACTACATCTGTATTACGCTGCTCTGAAACGGTGAGCGAGAAGAAACTAAATGATTCTTTTCTGGCTTCATGGTATGAAGCAATGAGAGATTATGAAGAATGAAATGTAACCCATGTATTTTGTGTTGACCCCCAACCCCTGACCCAGGCGGTATCCGGAGGGCAAGGATAAGGTAAAGGCTTTGTACATTCGAATCGTCTCTCCGTTCCCAGAGATGGAGCGATTCCTCCAAGACACAATAAAGAGGTATCAACCACAGCGTCATGGGCCGCATAACATTTTAGCAAGGTTCAGATATATAACATGTATTACTGAAGTTTCATTAGAGCTCCATTCTACCCAAGTAAAAAAAAAGTATATTTAAATGTACTTGAAATGTATTTTATTTATCCTAAATATACTTCTAATATATTATTTTGGTATGTATATTTGGAAAGTATACTTCAAATACACTTAAATACATTGAATTACATACTTATGGTTAACCATAAGTATACTAGAAGTATAATACTGGAGTATAATTTAAATATACTTTTTTTTTACTTGGGTATGTAGGTATGACCTGGAGATCTTCTCAGTGGAGGGCAGTATTCGACAAGCATTAATTGAGGTGCAGGAGAGAAGACCGGAGTTGAAAGCTGTGTGTATGGGCACCAGGAGGACAGATCCCTACTCACACACACTGACCCCTATGACTCTCACTGACCCAGGATGGCCTGAATACATGAGGGTTAACCCCCTGCTGGTGAGACATGGATTGCCTGACATTGCGCGTGTGCGTTTGTCCGTCTGTCCGTGTTTGTAACTGAGAGAAACTACCTCTGCTTTGTGTATTTCTCACAGGACTGGACATATCATGATATCTGGTCTTTCCTGAGGACACTCTATGTGCCTTACTGTATTCTATATGATAAAGGGTAAGAGGACAATATGCACCTAATCAAGAGTTTTTGCTTTTTTCTCAGTCACTGCCCTGCTCTCTGATTGGTTAAGTCCTCTGTCTGTATCCTGACAGGTACACCTCATTGGGCAGCATGGACAACACTTGCCGAAACCCCGCCCTCAAAGTGATCGATGGTAGAGGTGTAACACGCTATCGACCCGCCTACTATCTGGAGAATGAAGAAATGGAGCGCAACTCACGTGAATGATGATAAAGTCCTTGTTTGTTGATCACATACTGACCATTTAACTGCCGCTTCTGACCTGGGAACACACTGTCTGAAGCCCTGACAGAGGATCAGCATACCCACACTAACCTCCAACCCTTAACCGTTAGAAACATCTGACCTCAGATCAGTATCAAGATGCAAGTCCATCTATGGAGAGGAGGGGGAGTGGAGGGAATGTAGGAGGTAAAGAAATGGAACAGATGATGAGAAGCGTGTAACAGGAAAGATGTGACTGTGTGTGACTGTGTGTGTGACTGTGTGTGTGACTGTGTGTGTGACTGTGTGTGGGACTGTGTGTGGGACTGTGTGTGGGACTGTGTGTGTGGATGTGAGACACTGTATGAGTGGCCTAGAATGTACAGTAATTATTTAGATTTACATAGTTTGCAATAAAACATGTCACTAGTTTACTTGTTGGGCAGTTATTGGCAAGATACTTTTCTGCTGTATTGCCAGATATGTAATGTAATTTACTACAGTTGTTTGATTACAAGCTCTATCTTTTTCCATTGTGGAATATATCTATACTGTCGGATGCATTTCTCCGTGGGAAAGTCAAGAAACAGTTGGAGAAGAGAAAAGGAGAATTGTTGTGAATGTGTTTGAGACTCAGCGGCAGAGCTGGCACCTCTAAGTCTGTCTGAACAGACCTCCAACCAGCCCTCACACACACACACACACACACACACACACACACACACACACACACACACACACACACACACACACACACACACACACACACGACTTAATGAGACTCCAGACTTTTGACAGTTTGCTCGCTCACTCTACATTGTAACTGAAAATTCAGGCAGCTGCCAGCTGGCTAATCTACAAATCACTTTGCATGATAAATCATATTTTCTGTGAGTCATAATTTACCCATGATACTGTGGGGCCAGCCCCCCGCTGAACTCACATTATGGCTGTCCATCCCCAGTCACCAGGGGTTCAGAGATGGTTTTACATACTGTCTGGATCAGATCTGTCTGGATCAGATCTGTCTGGTTCAGATCTGTCTGGTTCAGATCTGTCTGGATCAGATCTGTCTGGATCAGATCTGTCTGGATCAGATCTGTCTGGATCAGATCTTTCTGGATCAGATCTGTCTGAAAGGTACGTTTAAAGGAATGCTTTTTGGTCAGCAACATAGATTATGAATCTAACCTGAAATGAAACATAAGAGCAATAGTTTTCTCTCGCTGCTGTCATACCCGGGTTGGGACATACCGAGGTCGCTTTAAACTGTCCCTCCAATCTTGTAATGTGTTGTCAGTAGTACTTCCTGGTAATTTTAACAGTATGCCTTGTACAACAATTTTTTATTTAAAAATTTGAAGTAAATACAGGTATATTTGCTTATGTGATTCAATTCTCAGCCCAATACATGGAGTCAACCAATTGAACCAAAGCTCGTTTGAATGTTCTGATTTATCCCTCAATAATGCAACTTGAGTAATTGAGTCAGATAACTTTTCAATGGACTTTGTTCATCACTTTTAGATTGTGTTACACAGTTCAAATATGTGGCCAACTACACCTAAATAATTCACCTAAATAATTCACATTCTTCAGAAATATCCCCTGGGGGCCAAACGGTTGGAATAATCCAGGAATTTTGTTGTATTTTGAAAGAAATTAATACCTCCAGAATGGTGGCACGGCATTAATAAGAAATTAGCACAAAAAATATAAATTTTAACATTTTAATTAATTTTATTACCCATTTGGACCCTGAAATAATAGCTGCTGAAACGTGGCTTTGCTATGGTGAATGGAAGTATCAAAACACATGAAAATTACTGGGAGAGCCCAAAACTTTGGGCCCAGTGTACAATTTAAAGAAATAATTACACACCTGGATAAATTAAGGCATTTTCCATATTGCAAAAAACAATGTATTCCATTGATATTTTTGTTGAGCGCACACACAGGTACTTTAATTTGTGTAACGAGAGTCCACAGGAATAAGAAAAACGGAAATAATATAACAGTGCCTGAACAAAATAATTGGCAGCCTTGGAAAATTCTAAATATTAAGGCTAGAGGCTTAAATGTGTGTCAAGAGGCTGCTGGGTTATGAAATTATTATATCGGAAATATATTTTTAATAGTGCAATAGGTATTCATCTGGCTGCAACTGTCTTTAAGAGTGGTTAACCACCAGGGCACTGGTAAAGTGCATCTGAGGAAGAAAATTAATTCATACATGTATTTCATCAATTTGTACAAGTTAATAATTTATCTTTTTTGTATAATTTTTGTCTTACGGTCTTCTAACTCAACCTGTTCAAGAAGAGTTAATGCCAGAGAAAATAACGAAAAATTATATCTTTCTATGGTGGCCTACTGTACGGAGCTCAGCCGGCCAGCCAACTAGCTGTATGGGAGGCATTTTGGAATGACAGTATAATCAACCAATCACAAATGGACTTGTAATGGGTGGGGCTGTTTTAGAGTGGGCAAATTAAACATTAGAACTAGGGATACATAGCCTACATCGTCTTCGGCCAATGGTTTTATAAAAATATGGGCTACGAGTATCAGCAAAGAGATTTGTATTATGCATCCATAATTAGGTTTCATTGTTAGAGGTTTTTCAGTTATTTGAACAACAATTATCTTGTCAATTTTGTTTTTACATTTTCCGAATATATTGTGGCTTACAGTCTTTTTACATGTAATGAATAGAACGCTGTTTTATTGAGCTGTTTATTGAGACATTTCTTTTCATTGGACTGGTAGTTCTGGTTTAGAAAATGTGTCTAGCCTACGTGTGGTGTATATTGTCAACATCTCTTCAGAACTATAGCTGCCACGTAATTTGTGGCTAACGTGGTTGTCATTGTACCGCGGTTACCAGCTGATGCACCTGTGGGATTTGCTGCTGTCATGCTGAGACAATTAAAAACATAATTTAAAAAACACAGCACCTACCCGTGAAGTACTTTATACTATCATTTGCTTTTGAAGCTGGCCGAGAAGAAGTGCTCAATATTTGAACACGTTCCAAAATATGTAAGACTGATGAAGGAAAGCAGGTTTAAACCGCTCTGCACTCTTAACCAAATTACCAGTGTGCCACTCCAACTCCATGGTCCTTAAACCCTAATGCCTGTTTGATTAATTTACGATGTCATGAAATTACCACAATAATTTAAAAACAACCAAATTACTTGTTCAAAGAAAAGAACATTGCCTACAATCAATTATGTTGGAGCTAGCTAAAATAGTGTGTTGCTTTTCTGCTTCTGGTATTGGGGGCCTTGAATGTGTGCAAGATATGACCTCAGCAGATAAATCAGTTAAATCAAATGCAAATTTAAAGCAATTTTACATCAGCAATTATCAAACAGTGGTTTACAGACACCCAGCCTAAAACCCCAAAGAGCAAGCAACAATGAGAATTGAAGCTAGGGAAAACTACCTAGTACCTAGGAAGAAACCTAGAGAGGGGCCAGACCTAATTGGGTGGCCAGTACAATTCTGTCTGTGTAGGGTGGGGATTCATGTCATACGATATTAAGGCCACATAATTTATCAATGCACAATCAGCATATGTAAATACAAACTGGAATGGGTGGGCTGTGACTGTAGAGCTGAGTTCATTCTAGCATCAACAGAACCACAAAAACATTACAATGAGCATGCCTATAGAACACAGGTGTCAAACCGGTACCGCATGTATGCCTATGCATACGTATGTATGTGTATGCTGGATACAGAGGCATTTTAGTAATTGGGTGCTTCCAACATTGTGGCAACAGTTTGGCATGAATTGGAACAGCGATTGCGACCCAGGCCTTTCGTCCAACATCAGTGCCTAAACTCACAAATGCTTTTTTGGACTGAATGGGCACAAATTCCCACAGACACACTCCAAAATCTTGTGTAAAGCCTTCCCAGAAGAGTGGCGGCTGTTATAGCTGAAAAGGTGTGGCCACTGCCATATTAATGCCCATGGTTTTGTAAAATGATGTCCAACCAACTCAATTAGGTGTGATGGTCAGGTGTCCACATATGTTTTACTATTTAGTGTAACTATAAAAAACGACCGTAGCCCCACTCATAGAAATCAATGCAACAAAGGCCTGAAACGGACAGAATATCCCCTATTCCCTGGGACATATAAACTATTGCAGCATACATTCTAAAGCTCTGAGACAGGAAGGCTCCAGAGACAGGGCCCTGTCCGAAGAAACTGGGGCTGGACCCTGCAGGCCTATCCCACACCCGCTATTGCTTAGGGCGTACAACAGCTATATTTTCAACATCATGATTATGGTAGACTACTGAATCAATGCCCCTGATTGTGGATTGTGATACCATTTAAACACCTGACCTAAATAATAGTGTATGGTTAAAACGGCATAGAAAGCATATCTACAGCTGCTACTACATTAAGCTACTTCTACAGGCACAGGAAACGGTTGAGCCCGAATGGTCCAGTGAAGCTCATTGAGTAGTAGCCAATTTGATGCAGTAGTGTTACTCGCCCTCACGGGCGCGTTGTTCTCATATTTTCTATTTAGCAACGCGATTACAATAAATTACCTTTTCTGCTTTCAAGCGTGATTGAACCCCGGCATATCGATTCCCGTCTTCCCGCCAGGGGATTAGTAGACGCTCTGGCAGCAGGGATCGATACAGGCCGATCTAATAAAGCGGATCGCTTACGAGGCCGCCACGGCCGCGCAGACTGCACACCGTCAATTACCTTGTCCGCCTGGCTTTGCCTCATTCCCGCTTACCCAACTTCAGTGTTACATGGTTAGATTATTATTATTAATAGCAAAAATAACATAGAAAATAAAAGATTATATTTTAGAATCATAACTAATGGTTTTAGAACGGGTGAGTAAGTTGATGGGAGAGCTGGATTGTGATGTAGTTAGGCAGGTTTTTGGGGTGATTAATTGTGAGCAAATGCTTTATATATTGGTTAAACTTGTGTGTGTTTGTGTGCTGGTCTGCGTGCGTTGGTTTCAGGTGTGGAGCTGATGTGTGAGCTTGTTTTTAGCACAGGATCAAAAAGGTTACATGAAGCAGACTCACTTGTAAGGATTACCAAAGCGCCCACACATTCCATCAGTATACCGCTTTTCAACAATATCCAGTCTTCCATCTCTCACTTCCTTTCTTGGCACCTTTCACCCTGTCTCTTAGTCCTTACAAACCGTAAGTGCGGGATGTTTTGTATTTTGTCTTGTCCATGCCTCATCCTTCCTTAAATGAGACACGCAGCAGCGTCTGTCCCTCTGATATCTGTGCCCCCCCCAGACACAATGTGAGGGGCCTGTTCTGCATTGTGTGTTTGTGTGTGTTTGTTTGTGTGTGTTTGTTTGTGTGTGTGTTTGTTTGTGTGTGTGTTTGTTTGTGTGTGTTTGTTTGTGTGTGTGTGTTTGTTTGTGTGTGTGTGTTTGTTTGTGTGTGTGTTTGTTTGTTTGTGTGTGTGTCAGAGGGACCTATATGGAATCAAGCAATAATTTACCATATAACCACCTACTGCAAATGTCACATAAGAATACATATTAACATGTGTAGTGACGTATACCATCACCATGCATGTGTGCACATACACGTTCAGCACTAGGAAGAGTGGTGGTCTGTAATATTGTGGGCTACTTTGCTTCCAAAGTCCCTGGGAACCTGGTTAGGATACATGGCATCATGTAAATGTTGTTTTCAGGGGTGATGTTCAGGGGGGTCATCCGGTTTTAATCAACTCCGCCCACTCTTCTGGTTTAGCCAATCAGCATTTAAGGGAGCTGCTATGATCATCAGAGACAACATTACAGATTTCCATCGTGACTTTTGATCTGTAAACCATTTAGTTTCTAATCTGATTATATATAATCACATGCTTATAAGTTTAGACACCCCGGACAATTTCCATGATTTTCATTTATAAATAATTGTTTGGATCAGCAATTTCATTTTGATCTATCAAATTAGTGAAGGACACAGTCATATTTCAGAAGTTAAATGTGGTTCATTGGATTAACAGAAAATGTGCAATATGCATCAAAACGAAATTAGACAGGTGCATACATTTGGGCACCCTGGTCATTTTGTTGATTTTAATACCTGTAACTACCTAGCAGTGTTGGGTAAAGTAGCTTGTACAGTACATTCCAGTTACTTGCTGAGTTCACAAGTTTTGGGAAGTCCCTAATTAAGACAAAATGATCAGGTAAATAGAGTTCATATCTTACTGGTGACCATGGTTGATATTGTCTTTATAAATAAAGAATATTGTGTGCACATACCAACATCTGACAGGTGCAGGACAAATGAGAAATACTAAGGTAAAAAGTGTATAATGTCCGCAACACTGTATTAAGCTCCTATATTTAATAAATAGTACAAAAGCTTGTACTAGCTTTTGTACTATTTATTAAATATGGGAGCTTAATACAGTGTTGCGGAGATTATACACTTTTTCCCTTGATATTTTCTTTACTCTTTCTATTTGTTTTATAGGTTACTTTTAAGATATGAACTCCATTTACCTAATCATTTTGTCTTAGGGACTTCACAAAACTTGTGAACTCAACATGTAACTGGAATGTAACTGAAAAGTAGCTTTACCCAACACTGCTACCTAGCACTGATTAATTGGAACACACAATTGTTTTGGTGAGCTCATTAAGCCTTGAACTTCATAGACAGGTGCATCCAATCAAATTTTGAGTTACTCTGAGTTCACAAGGTTTGGGAAGTTTCTACTTAAGACAAAAATGATCAAGTAAAGAGAGTTCATATCTTAATAGTGACCTGTTAAACAAATAGAAAGAGTAAAGAAATTACCAATCATGGTCAATGGTAAGATATTAACTCCTTTACCTGATAATTTTGGTCTTTACTGGGGACTACCCGCAACTTGTGAACTCAGAGTAAATAAAAAAATTCACTAAAAGTAATTGTACTCAGTACTTTTTCCACCTCTGATTTTTTGTAACAATTCTACCTGTTGGATTGCTTTTATATTTTCAGTATATAGCTGATAAGCGACAATGGCTTTTTCTTTTATCTTTTCTAAGGAATCCAAGAATTCTGGAGTGCATTTTGCCTTAATGTTACATTTGTAATGTCAATATAAAATTGAAATTATAGTAATTGTCTTTTCTTGTTTGACAAAGTTAGTTCTTCAAACTTTCAAGAGTAAAATGTCATTCTGAACCAAGGAAATCTACAAAAAACCTTACAATGTTTTGTCTGTTCATTAGTGGGAAAGTATTTTTCTCAAAAGTTCACCGAACATCCACAAAAAGTAATTTCCTCAATATAGCCTTATGATTAATTTGTGTCGCTTTAATAGGCCAGTCAACAACATGAATTTACAGCATGCTATTCCCTTATAGAAGAATTAGGTTAATTTGTGTCACTTGACTGGTGGAGAGAAGCAGCCAGTTAATCACAGGTAATCACAGGTAATCACAGTTAATCACAGGTAATCACAGTTAATCACAGGTTATCACAGGTAATCACAGGTAATCACAGTTAATCACAGGTAATCACAGTTATTTGTGGGGCTTTCTAATCTCCCAATGACCCTGCTGAATGGGTTAGTTCATACAATATTTTGCTGTAGTTAAATTACAACTAGAACATGCAACTCTTAATTAAAGTCAAAATAGTTAGTAGAGTTTCAGTAAAGTATTTTTCAGTAGTGTTTTGTTCCCTTTAGTAGTGTGAGAAAAATAATCCAGCATCAAGCAACTTAAAAATACATCTTTCAAAATAAGTAAATAGGTGAGAAATATTTTACTAAGGCATGCAAAATATTGTGGTTAAATACATTTTTTATAGGCTGGCAAAATATTTAGCAGTGCAAAATATGTTTGTCTATTAAATAGTTTGGTAAGAAAATATTTTAGCTAACCAAATAATTAGGTTTAGTAAGTTTTATTCTTCAAAATATTTAAAATGCTTTTGAAATATTTTACTTTATGAAATACCAGTGTGTAAACCTTTTTTGAAATCAATGAAATATTTAATTCTGCGATATTTGGTAAAAGTCATAAATATTAAACCTGCCAAAAATGTATTTCAGCTAAAATATTAACATCTAATAAAAATGTTGTTCTGTGAAATTTGGTAAAAATACAATCCCCCTATTTCAGCATGTAAAGTTTGGTCAAAATGCTGAATAATATTTCATAAGAAAAATATTTAGGTCTGCAAAATATTACGAAGGTCATCAAAACATTTGGCCAGTAAAAAGGCCTCTGAATAAAAAAAGAAAAAGTCTGTACTAAGGCCTGTGAAATACTTTGTTCTGAATAATAATGAAAGTTGTTTAGTTTAAAAATATTGGTGTAAAGCAAATTAAATTTTCAATACATTAAAAAAACAATGTATTACTTCTTTGCTTATTGACTTTGCAAAACTTGTTTAAATAGGGTGACACATTATTAATTATTGTAAAAATAAATCTAAGAATACATTTTTAGGACATCTCTCCTGTTAAGAATAATTCTATATAACAATCTTATAAAACAGTTGATGATGTTCTAGCAGTAGAAATTAAGTCATCTCGAACTTTAAGGCCTCTTGTTTGTTTTTGTATGTCCATATCTATGGAAGGGTTGATCAACAACCTCCCAAGTATCATCTGACTCAGGCTGCGCTTCTTGTGCTTCTTGACCTGAGTGCTGTCTTTGATACTATTGACCACAACATTCTTCTAGACCAGTGGTCACCAATCCTCATCCTGGAGAGCTACCGTCCTGTAAGTTTTTACTTCAACTGCAAATAATGTAGCTTAATTCAACTCATCATCCAGCTAATTAGTAGAATTAGGTGTGCTAAATTGGGGCTAAAGTGAAAATAGTCTGAATGGTAGATCTCCAGGAACAGGATTGGTGACCACTGTTCTAGACAGATTGGAAACCTACGTGGACATGTTCTGGCATGGTTCAGATCCTATCTATTGCAATAACATCAGTCTGTATCTGTGGATGGTCTGTCCTTCAAAAAATCAAAGATATATTTTGGTGTTCCTCAAGGTTCTGTTTTATGGCCACTAATGTTGTCACTATACACTCACCTAAAGGATTATTAGGAACACCATACTAATACTGTGTTTGACCCCCTTTCTTCTCAGAACTGCATTAATTCTATATGTCATTGATTCAACAAGGTGCTAAAAGCATTCTTTAGAAATCTTGCAGTTGATGGAGATTTGTGGGATGCACATCCACAGCACGAAGCTCCCATTCCACCACATCCCAAAGATGCTCTATTGGGTTGAGATCTGGTGACTGTGGGGGCCATTTTAGTACAGTGAACTCATTGTCATGTTCAAGAAACCAATTTGAAATGATTCGAGCTTTGTGACATGGTGCATTATCCTGCTGGAAGTAGCCATCAGAGGATGGGTACATGGTGGCCATAAAGGAATGGACATGGTCAGAAACAATGCTCAGGTAGGCCGTGGCATTTAAACAATGCCCAATTGGCACTAAGGGGCCTAAACTGTGCCAAGAAAACATCCTCCAAACCATTACACCACCAAAACCAGCCTGCACAGTGGTAACAAGGCATGATGGATCCATGTTCTCATTCTGTTTACGCCAAATTCTGACTCTACCATCTGAATGTCTCAACAGAAATCGATACTCATCAGACCAGGCAACATTTTTCCAGTGTTCAACTGTCCAATTTTTGGTGTGCTCTTGCAAATTGTAGCCTCTTTTTCCTATTTGTAGTGGAGATGAGTGGTTCCCGGTGGGGTCTTCTGTTGTAGCCCATCCGCCTCAAGGTTGTGCGTTGAAGCAGTCGGCCCATTCTCCTCTGAGCTCTAGCATCAACAAGGCATTTTCGCCCACAGGACTGCTGCATACTGGATGTTTTTCCCTTTTCACACCATTCTTTGTAAACCCTATAAATGGTTGTGGGTGAAAATCACAGTAACTGAGCAGATTGTAAAATACTCAGAACGGCCCGTCTGGCACCAACAACCATGCCACGCTCAACATTGCTTAAATCACCTTTCTTTCCCATTCTGACATTCAGTTTGGAGTTTAGGAGATTGTCTTGACCAGGACCACACCTCTAAATGCATTGAAGCAACTGCCATGTGATTGGTTGAGTAGATCATTGCATTAAGGAGAAATTGAACGGGTGTTCCTAATAATCCTTTAGGTGAAATGTGTATGTTGCCTCTTGGTGATTTCATCCAGAAATACAATGTCAACTTTCACTGCTATGCTGATGACACACAGCTGTACATTTCAGTGAAAAGGGGAGAAGCCCTAAAATTGCACACCGTGGAAGCCAATGTTTTATATATAAAGAATTGTATAACAGAAAATTATTTATTTCTAAACTCTAAAAAAACAAAATGCACATTTTAGGTCCCAAGAAACAAAGAGACCTTGGTTTTATAATTATATCAGAAAAAAAAGTTGTTGTTACACTGGACCCAGATGTCTCTTTTGACGAAAATGTAAAACATATCTTAAGAGCAGCTTGTTATAATCTTCGCAACATTGCCAAATATCAAAACATTCTGTCAAGGAATGATGCAGAAAAGTTAATCCATGCTTTTGTTACCTCAAGATTGGATTATTGTAATGCTCTCTTTTCTGGCTACCCAGACAATATCCTAAAAAAAAATAAAGTTAGTGCTTAACACGGCCGCCAGAATTCTGACTAGAACTGTAAAACTTGAATATATTGCCCCAATTCTAGTCTCTCTCCACTGGCTGCCCATTAAGGCTAGGGCTGGGTTTAAATATCTATTTACTACAAAGCACCTCATAGACCTTCCCCTGAATGATTGGTCTGATTTGGTGCTGCCATACGTACATTCACAAGTTCACAAGATGCCAACTTCCTTACTGTTCGTAGAATTTGTTGGTATAGTCTCCTCTCCACTGGGATATCCTCGCTCCAGCACCACTCAGGGGCCGAATCAATGGCCTGCTCATGTTACCCCATGGTACTCTACATTTGTGGGATGGGAGTACACTGCGTGGACTATACACTAACCACTTTCAGGGTGGTTGTAGTCTGTTGGTGTCCCTTTGGTGGTATGCTCTTGGCAATGTGGGTGGGACTGATTGATCCTGCCCGAGGTTTTCTTTGTGCAGGACAACATCTCCAGTCCCCCCGTCTGAGTCCCCAGATGTTATGCTACAATAGTATGTGTCGGGGGACTAGGGTCATTCTGTCTTTTCTCAGTCCCCACTTAAGTTTCACTACTAGACATAAGCTATGCCCATTCTTAATGTTTCTGATGTCATGTTGATCCTAGGAGGACCCAAATGCTTGAATCATGTGGCCCAATGAATCCTTCCTGCCTCCGTTCTGTGTTCATCTCCATTTGGTGACTGCAGCTGTACACCTCCAGAGGGCGTCCTGTTCTCCCTGCCCAAGACCACCGAATTGTGTTGATGCTACACAAAAACTACGGTCACAGCCCACCCATTCCTATATTCATTTTTGGACACTAATTGAACACTGATAAACAATGTGACCTTAATACAATGGGCTCTGTACCTTCAGATCCCCCACCCGGTACAGCCAGAAGAGGACTGGCCACCCCCTTGAGTATGGCCTCTCTCTAGATTTCTTCCTAGGTTCCACCTACTATGGAGTTTTTTCCTAGCCACTGTGCATCCCTTGTTGTTGCTCTAGGGGGGTTTAGGTCGGGTATCTGTCAAAGCACTTTGTGATAACTACTGTTGAAAATAAGGCTTTATAAAATAGATTTGATTGACTGTTTGGGTACTAAGGGGCAGGACAAAGTGCAGATCTTTGCAAATAAACTGTATAGGTGTCAGTATAAATGTTCATATATGATTGAGTATATACATTAAGTTATTTTTACATTGACCTTTAAAACAACCCATGCTTGTGTATCTACAATCCGTCAACCTCCCAATGGCATCCCAGTCTCCCTCCCCAATATTGCCTTTCCCCAGCTCTGCTCTCCCTCATCATCTATCGTTTACCAACAACACAACTCCCATATCAAAGCTCAAACATCTAATAAATAGGAGGTTTCTGGTGTCAATGTTTACCATTCACTTCCCATCATGCAGATTTCTGAATCTATTCATGCATCAAAAGGCGTTGCATACAGACACAGCTAGACTTTGGGTCACTGGTGATGTGAGAGGTGTGAAAATTTCTGACAGACTTTGATTTGGTAGAGAACCATCCCAGATGTAAGCCTTCTTCAGGGTGTAATTGTGTTGTATAGAGGGACGACTCTAATCCAATTCCACGCTGGCTCCTGGAAAACGAGGCGGCGGCGGCATGAGACAGCAACTCAGCTCCCTGTCCTAAGAGGGGTGCTAAACAGAGTACATGCAAATCTCCAACAGATCTGCATGTTAAGTTGAACAAGCGGAACTCTGAAAATCTGATGCTCACTATCAAAGTGTCCCATTTAAAGAGGATGAAATTACGAGAGAGAGGAGAGAAAAGGGGTAGCTCATTGAATTGTCTCACGTGATGTGTGACTAAGGCAAGGTGCATGGTTTAAATTGAAGCATTTACGATTTCAACAGATAAAGGCCTTCTCATAATCTCAGGTTGGCCAAAGTTCTGAGCTGTGTTAATAAAGCCAAACATCACTGGGTTCAGATTGAGGAAAAACACTGTCTGATTGGTTCATAATCGGTTTTCTGAAACTGATGACAAAATTTGCAATGATTGGATCGGTGAGGCACATGTTTTGTACTAAGGATGTTAAATCAACAAGTATTCAGAAGTTGCTACAGGTTTGAAGTAAGATTATTATGGCTTACTTAACGTTAGGGTTCATGTAGTGGAATACTATTTATTTGGGCATGTCATTGATGTTTTGATTACACAGAATACTCACAAACTGACCATTCTATCACCAAAAACAGAATTTTACCGCATTGTAAATTACTACTATGCACTAGTTCAGTTTGAACGTTTTTCCAGTTGTTTACACACTAAAACCAAAGCATGTGGCCAAATGGGCCAAGAACTAAGGTCTAAGTATAATACTTGTAGTCAGATTGGTTGCTGGGTTCGTTTCCCAGCTGTGCCAAATGTCGTTGTGCCCTTGGGCAAGGCACTTTACTCTTAAGTTGCTCCAGGTGATTTTCCCTGTACTTACTGTAAATCCCTCTGGATGAGAGCATCTGCTAAATTAATAAAATGTAAAGAAAAAAATAATTTCTACATATGTAGATCTCTTCTAGAAAAGGAAAGATGTACCATCCCAGAGTTTGCCTTTTTAAAAACATCCCAAATAAGGTAAAGAAAAAGTACTTAGAAGATTTAATACATTTCTGTGCATCACTGTTCTGGACCTTCTCTTAATTTCTATCCAATTGTAGAATTTGGAAGTGTGACCAGCTTACAAACTAAAAAAAATTTAAACAAACAATTTACAGTGCCTTGCGAAAGTATTCGGCCCCCTTGAACTTTTCGACCTTTTGCCACATTTTAGGCTTCAAACATAAAGATATGAAACTGTAATTTTTTGTGAAGAATCAACAACAAGTGGGACACAATCATGAAGTGGAACAAAATTTATTGGAAATTTCTAACTTTTTTAACAAATAAAAAACAGAAAAATTGGGCGTGCAAAATTATTCAGCCCCCTTAAGTTAATACTTTGTAGCGCCACCTATTGCTGCGATTACAGCTGTAAGTCGCTTGGGGTATGTCTCTATCAGTTATGCACATCGAGAGACTGAAATTCTTGCCCATTCCTTCTTGCAAAACAGCTCAAGCTCAGTGAGGTTGGATGGAGAGCGTTTGTGAACAGCAGTTTTCAGTTCATTCCACAGATTCTCGAATGGATTCAGGTCTGGACTTTGACTTGGCCATTCCAACACCTGGATATGTTTATTTGTGAACCATTCCATTGTAGATTTTGCTTTATGTTTTGGATCATTGTCTTGTTGGAAGACAAATCTCCGTCCCAGTCTCAGGTCTTTTGCAGACTCCATCCATCTTCCCATCAATTTTAGCTATCTTCCCTGTCCCTGCTGAAGAGAAGCAGGCCCAAACCATGATGCTGCCACCACCATGTTTGACAGTGAGGATGGTGTGTTCAGGGTGATGAGCTGTGTTGCTTTTATGCCAAACATAACGTTTTGCATTGTTGCCAAAAAGTTCGATTTTTCTGTTTCATCTGACCAGAGCACCTTCTTCCACATGTTTGGTGTGTCTCCCAGGTGGCTTGTGGCAAACTTTAAACGACACTTTTTATGGATATCTTTCAGAAATGGCTTTCTTCTTGCCACTCTTCATAAAGGCCAGATTTGTGCAGTATACGACTGATTGTTGTCCTATGGACAGACTCGCCCACCTCAGCTGTAGATCTCTGCAGTTCATCCAGTGATCATGGGCCTCTTGGCTGCATCTCTGATCAGTCTTCTCCTTGTATGAGCTGAAAGTTTAGAGGGACGGCCGGGTCTTGGTAGATTTGCAGTGTTCTGATACTCCTTCCATTTTAATATTATTGCTTGCACAGTGGTCCTTGGGATGTTTAAAGCTTGGGAAATCTTTATGTATTCAAATCCAGCTTTAAACTTCTCCACAACAGTATCTCGGACCTGCCTGGTGTGTTCCTTGTTCTTCATGATGCTCTCTGTGCTTTCAACAGACCTCTGAGACTATCACAGAGCAGGTGCATTTATACGGAGACTTGTTTACACACAGGTGGTTTCTATTTATCATCATTAGTCATTTAGGTCTACATTGGATCATTCAGAGATCCTCACTGAACTTCTGGAGAGAGTTTGCTGCACTGAAAGTAAAGGGGCTGAATAATTTTGCTCTCCCAATTGTCTGTTTTTTATTTGTTAAAAAAGGTTGAAATATCCAATAAATTTCATTCCACTTCATGATTGTGTCCCACTTGTTGTTGCTTCTTCACAAAAAATACTGTTTTATAACTTGATGTTTGAAGCCTGAAATGTGGCAAAAGGTCAAAAAGTTTAAGGGGCCCGAATACTTTCGCAAGGCACTGTATATGGGATGATGCCCTATGGACTGCTTAGTTACACATATACAATTCCTGTTAAATTGGAAAAATTCACTGAAAAAAATATAAACGCAACACTTATTTTTGCCCCTATTTATCATGAGCTGAACTCAAAGATCTAAGACTTTTTCTATTTTTCTTCACAAAAGGCCTATTTTCTCTCAAATTTTGTTCACAAATCTGTCTAAATCTGTGTTAGTGAGAACTTCTCCTTTGCCGAGATAATCCATCCACATCACAGGTGTGGCATATCAAGATGCTGATTAGACAGCATGATTATTGCACAGGTATGCCTTAGCTGGCCACAATAAAATTAGTAGTTTCATTACACAGCACAATGCCACAGATGTCGCATGTTTTATAGGGAGCAAAAATAAAAATGAGTTTCCTCAAAAATAGGCCTTTTGTGTACATAGAAATTCTTAGATCTTTGAGTTCGGCTCATGATAAATTGGGGGGAAACAAGTGTTGCGTTTACATTTTTGTGTTTTGTAAGTACTGCATAGTGCTATCATTGTCCCATCTAAATTTAATATTTAGATTTGTATTTTTTTATATCAAGAAATACAGCTTTTGTAAGCTGATTACTAAAACAGAAAGTTGTTTTGTTCTCACAGTGCAAAAGTCTACAACTGTACATTCAAATGTTGAAGTTGGAGTTAAAGGTGGCTTTGCAATCTAGCCTGCTGCATTCGGTACACATTTTCTATTGGCAGTGTTTGTTTGAATCCGTTTCAATGCAATTTCAACACACTGCCTCTCTTTCATACCTTCCTTACAATGCCCCTCCTATAAATAAATAAATAGTGCTTACTGGTGTCTTTCCCATCTGATCAAAGTGGCTTTCAGTTGCTGACCATCTAGGATGCAACCATGGTTAAAGCATGACAGTTCAACAGCACTTGCATCATCTGGAGCAGTGGCATAACATTTTGGCATACGATTGGGGGGGCAGATGGCTCAGTGGGTAGGGAGTCAGACTTGTAGTCAGAAGGTTGCCAGTTTGATTCCCGACTGAGCCAAATGTCGTTGTGTCCTTGGGCAAGACACTTTACCCCAATTGCTCCCAGGTCGTTGCTGTAAATAAGACATTGTTCTTAGTCAACTTACCTGGTTAAATAAAGGTTAAATAAAAATAAAATAAAAAAATGTACACTAAAAAGGCATCTATACCTGCATTGCATTTGACAAACTTAATGTTCCCTCATCCACTTGACCTGGCCTTTGTTCATATATATACAAATATATTTAAAAAATTGCATTCTGCAACAGATGTACTAAAAACAACATCATAAAAACCCAGGGCTTAGCCCAGTTTAGCCCATCACCAAGCCACAACCTAGAACAGTAAGTCATGGTCAAACCAAGAACCAGTCCTGGAGGGCCTGTATAATCAAACAGGTCATCAGATAACACCATAACCCATTAAATGGGGAGCATTACACATATAAGGTATATTATAGATAGATTCAGAGCTCACTGTAACCTATGTAAATTGACATTTGTTTTCAAATGTGTAGGTTATTTAGATTTAAGTGTATAATACATTTAATTTTTTCTTTACTGCATTAGTCATTTTTGCATATGTCTTAATTAAGTCAGAAGTAACTACTGTAAAAATATAATGTAGATGTATGAATCAGGAAGTGTTCCCAGGAGTAGGTGAAGTCAGTCTTACCAAGGTTTTGCCGACTGTAGATAAAACAAACTCAGCTCAATATTCCATTGGGTTTCTCTGGTTACAATGGCTCTTAAACCACAAGGTCATCTAAACTCTCTGAGGTCTGGTTAAAAACAGACTATTGGGCTTGTAAATACATCTGTATCCCACAAGAAACAGAGTGTCATTTCCATGTGTCAATATCATTGAAATAGGTCTTGATTATAGCACTTAGCAATGAAAGAAAACAAAGTCTTATTGCAATCATTTATTATGTTGTCTTGCCGTAGAAACAAAATGGCTCAGATTGCATTTTGCTCTTCATAGAAGATGCTTCTTTGTTCACCAAAATGTGAAAATGAAAAATAGAACATAAAACACAAAACAATATTTATTTTTCCAATTAACTGACTGTAACAAACTTAAGTCCTGAATGTAAAACAGTACAACAAAGTAGGTTCCAGATATCAGTGTTCATACCTATGTAATAATCATAACAGTTCTGAATTAACGACAAATTATTCAATAAAAAAAATTGCTATGCAGATGTATGTGTAAAAGAAAAAACATTTTTTCTTCAAATGTAAGTGCTTTCAGGCTTCATTTAGAGTCAATATCTAAAAGAAAATCTCTGTGACCAACATTATAATTTATGGAAACAAAGATGCAAGCATAGAAAATTCAGTTTGTCAAAATATGTATGGGGAAAAATTCATTAAGACTGTTTCCTAAAAAATTTGTGGAATTTAACAATTTATTTTTTAACAATACATACTGTTCAAAGGCCTCGGAACACCCAGGAATTATCATGATTTTATAGACTTTCACCAAGGTGGCATTTCATTAAAATATATATCCAAAACACAAGGTTGCAAATGTCTATCACTGTTGGAGATTACTGATTTATACTTCATTATTAACATACAATGGCCAAAGCTAAACGTTTTGACAATAATTTCTGATCAATTTAACAGGTATCAATTTCAATCAAAACACGTTAATTCCTGAGAATTGTAAAACGTTTTACCATTAGTGTATATTTTTTGTTTGTAATAGTTGTAACACATACTTCTACTTTAACTGTTCCCCTGTTTTTTCTTCTGTTTAAAAAAACATTTTATTAATGTATTAAATCGATAAATGTTTAAATATCTCCCCATCAAATACACCAAATATTAAAATAGATTTCACAATTCATTTAAATTGCATTAACACTATAATTTAATTGATTTTTGCTATTTGATGATCCCGAAACCTTATTGCCTTATTAAAACACAGGGTAACGTTTACTAAAGGAATTTGACACAGCTTCAGGCAAAAGCACACTGTGTATTAAAAAATACATTCTAAAAAAAGTTCAACCATTTAAAATATAGATTTTCTCCCCCCCAGAGAGTTTCAAAACCATTATGTCAATACATCTGGAACTCTACAAAACAATTATTTAACTGAGAAACCTAAAGCCTAAAGACTCTTTACCAGCTAAAACAATAACCTCTCTTCAAACATAATCAACATTTATGGGCCTCTCCTACTATGCAGACGGCTTCACCTGGTTAAGTGCTCAGCCGACAGTCTAAATACCTGCAGTTGGTCAGGAGCCTCAGCCAATCATCCACTGCAGTTTGGAGCATGCTTGGTGGAGTAAGGTGAGCCGGGAAACTCGTGTGTTTCCCATAATTCTTTAGTTTGGCTTTTTATAATGAAGAATGGGGGGAAGGGTTGTTCCTTCCCTATCATTTTAGTCCCAGGTCCAGTAAAGACTTGGTCTGAAGTCAAAGGTCCAGTGAAGACTTGGTCTGAAGTCACAGGTCCATTAAGGACTTGGTCTGAAGTCACAGGTCCATTAAGGACTTGGTCTGAAGTCACAGGTCCAGGTTACCCCAGACTTGTTGAGATTGGCACCACAGTATCAGTCTTTTCTCCAGTCCTAGTGTGAGGTATTCTAGCCCAGTTGGACCAGTGTAACCAGTATGATCCCAGCCAGTAGAGGGCGCAGCAGACCAGTCACACATTACCAGTTCATCATTCAAACATTTTCACTTAAATAGCATGTAATGGTTAAGGCAGTGGAATCACTGGGTTGTTTGGTGAACTTATATCGTTGGTTTTAAAAATATTGTTGTACCTTTGGATACAAAAACAAATATCAAGAGTACAAGAGTTTTTCCTCTAAAACTATGATATTCAAATAAAATGAACCAAACTAAAAAAATATACATTCCTTTTTAAACACTCAACTAACAGCCAGTTAACCACCACCAAGTCTGCTCGTCTCAGTAGTAACTGAACAGAACATGTTCGTTAGGTTGACTTTGGCTTGGCTGGCTCATTGTGTTCAGAGAAAGAGAATAATTGACAGAAAGGGAAAGAGAACGCGAGGGAAAAAATAAAGACTGGAAACTAAGTCTACCGGATGGAGTGATGGAAAGGATAAAGGTATGAAATAAAGAACGAGAGCTTTGATGGTAGATTAGTGTCAGCCTGTTTCAGACTAAGCTTTAGTCAGAACTGGGGGTCAGAGCA
This sequence comes from Umbra pygmaea, assembly GCA_016801145.1. Classification (NCBI taxonomy): domain Eukaryota; kingdom Metazoa; phylum Chordata; class Actinopteri; order Esociformes; family Umbridae; genus Umbra; species Umbra pygmaea. The sequence continues at coordinate 36,380 of JACXGM010000592.1, forward strand.
GTTGGAAAGACAGAAGGGACAAGCAGAGACCAAGAAGAAACAGATTAGTGCCACTCCGAAAATGACAAAGCCCACCTGTACAAAGCAGGTTGAGGGGGACATATTGGAGGCCGGCAGTACAGGGCCTTTTGATTGCAGGGCTACAGATTGCAGGCAGCCGCGTGATGCTTACATCCTCACCATATAAAGATATTCATAAATAATACATTTTCAGAATCTACATTTAGTTTGTGGGCTAAACATTTTTTTCAAAAGACTGTGTGGTGTTAGTCTATACTATTGCAAGTTTTGTAGGTTCTGATATGACACCAGGCACCTTCAGTCTATAGTAGGCGCGGATAGTCTATAGTAGGCGTGGATAGTCTATAGTAGGGGTGGATAGTCTATAGTAGGCGCGGATAGTCTATAGTAGGTGCGGATAGTCTATAGTAGGTGCAGATATTCTAAAGTAGGTGTGGATAGTCTATAGTAGGTGCGGATGTCAGCTTGCATCCTGGAAAAGTTAGATCGAGAGGAAGTGTAAAAGAGGAATGAGATGGAGAGGAACAGCAGCTGTCCTCACTGAAGTCACGGCATTATGAAAAGCTGGGCTACCTGGGAGGATGAGAGAGAGAGCATGAGCACTTCATCAATACCATACAGTATGTTCCCACAACCACACACAATAAGTGCAGTTCTATGCATTTTACCTGATTCCTGTGTAGACTCTTTAGTTTCTAGAAGAGGGGAAGAGTAAAACAAAGTTTGTTATAATTTTTTATGTTAGGAAAATAACTACATCCTTAGAAGACTTGTAAGGAACAAAAAAAACAACAAACAGACAAATGACTAGGAGAGTGTATTTACCATTACTCACAGCCAAATGCCATGAAAAATTACTACTGAGTGTGCAACCCTAAAATATGTCCCCAATGCAAATTTTCTTAAAGGTCGAATAAAAATGGAGCGAAGAAATTGAGTGGGGAGGATGATAATGTTGAGTATACAAGAAAGGAGTTAGAAAAGAGTGGGGATATCAGGAAGAAGAGAAACGTTTTAGAAAAAGAAGGCAAAAAAGTCAGAATGACAGAGCGAAACAGAGAAGAGGACAGAGGAAAGGAAATGAAAGGAGGAGAGGTGGAAAAGTCCTGTGGGAAAAATAGACAGAAAGCCAGGGAGAGAAGGAAAGACTTAAAAAAGGTCAAGCAAAGAGAGAAAAGGGAGGGGTGTTGGTGTTGGGGTGTCATTCTCTCAGCAGGGGGCTGACTAAGGAAAGAGGGGAGAAGATCGTCCGGGGGGGGCAGGGTTCTGGAGGGCAAAGGAAGGTGGAGGGGCAAAGGAGGAGGTGAGAGAGAGGCGTTAGAAGCAACCAGCACTGGCTGAAGAAGTAGGAAAGTAAGGATGAATGGTAAAGACAGGGCTGGAGGAGGAGCAGTAATGGAGATGACATTGGTGTATTGGAGCTGTTTTACAGTTCAGTGTTTTTCTGCAATGAAGTGTGTGTAGATGATCTCTAACCTGTACTATATAAAAGATTGTCCATTGATTGAAGGCTTTGGAGATTCTTTTCTTTCTGTATGTGTTTGTGTGTCTGTGGGAGAGATTGATTCAGTCCGGAGGGACGTAACACGCAATGGCCTTGAGCTCTTCAGACGGAACAGGCACACACTCAGCACAATCACACACAGCTGTATCGACGTCGGTAGGCACACCATCTCCATACAACACTGACTGAGGAAAGGCTGCGTGGCAAAAATGAACATCCTGGGCCTATTTTATCTTAATCTGTTCACCTAACCAGGTAAAATCCTAAAATACTTATTGAAATTTGTTATGACTTGATTTATCTGTTGAAAATATGTTTATTATTCGTTCTGATGGCACCCGAAATGTTATTTAAAAGCAAAAATGCAATTATATTTTTTTAACTCCGGGCCTTGTCAGATTACTATCCCGTCAGAGTGCTTGGACAGTAAGACACGGGCAGCTTGTCTTTTCAGGCTTTTCTTGTGTAGTCCTGCCCTGTAGCCCCAGTTAAAAATGTAATATAATATATTTTGAAATATCAACATTTTACTTCATTTCACATTCCCACACAAACAAATGGGCTAGGAGTACAGAGTACACAGGGTAGACAGATTGGGGAGTTGCTTACATCGTGAGATGTTACTCATATGGGGGGGTACTCAGTACTCTGAGGTAGTGGCAGGGGTGAGGGGGTTAACATACCTCTCATGTTCTGGATAAATAACTATCCAAAATTAACGAAGCATTAAATATCACGCTGTGACTGGGCCTCTTACTGTGTGTGTGTGTGGTGTGTGTGTGTTCGTATTTCTCGGTAACAGTGGGCACTAACGTGTACTGGAAGAAAGAGTATCAGGGCATTTAGTCCCCTGCTCCAAGCCTATAAAATTACAGAACACATAATTGATGTTGTATTATTTACAGTATTGTTATGTCCAGTTAATTATAATAAAACTGCAAATAATAAGTTAATCCAAATCAACCTTTCATATCTAAATAAGTAGAATAATTAAAGTTTTATCAGGTAATTTATCATATACAATTAATTGAAAATACAAAACTATTATCATGAAAGGTAGCAAGTCAGTGCACACTCAAAGTATTTCATAAATTAATCAGCGCGGTAATGTTTGATTACTCTGTACACTGTGACATCAAAGTCGACCTTCACCTCTTTTCAACACTCAATAGCTGACTTATTAAGAGCGTAATTAAAAATTATGTTTAGGTACATCTTAAAATGTATCATATGTTTCCAAATGATATATGTCATTTCAAGAACACTGGAAGTTACATAAACAAATGTCCATATAAAAAGGTACATTCTGAGACTACACGGTACAATATATTTTGATGTAATAATGACATTTGTTCTTTTGCCACTGATGCGGTTAATCTTTAAATAACTACAAATGACAATGTGTCCGCATATCTTAAGTCTAACTGCTCTGAGGTGCATTGGTCATGGCGAGCTCCACCCCAAAATGGCTGCCACGGTTGCACGCGATCCAGGACAGCCCTGCATTGCAGTGAGAGACTCGCTTTGTGTGTGTGTGTATGCAAGTGCGCAGGCATGCATGTGTGTGTTTGTGTCTCCAGACAGAAAAAAACGCTCTACTGCAGAGACACTGTGGCTCCACCTCTCCCTCACCATGCCGCCATTTTATAGACAGGGACTCAAGGTAGGTGGCCATCTTCCCGAACGAAAAACATTCCAAACCCGCTCTCCGAAAAATAGAGAAAATCTAATTATGGTGGGAAGTTGGTTCAAGTTTGCCTTTAGTGTGGAAATATGGGAGACATATTTGGACGCCCGCTATGTATGCGGGTAGTTAAATGTGCGTTTGTGTTCGCAACGATGGGCAAAGTGTACAAAGGTATTGTGAATAGCATGTTCAGTGATGGAGAGAGATTTAGATAGAAAGTTAGGAAAAGTGTAAAGAACCAAACCTCTGAGAGGGACTTCAACCTAAAATGACGGCGATGGACTGTTCACAGCAGGGGGAAAGGGGGGCACAGAGGACTGGAGAAAGGGGAAATCAATTAGAGTAGAAAGTCTATAATGGCTTCAAACAGCGGGAGAGATGAAAATCAGAGTGAACCAGAGAAAAGAACTGAACTAACGCTTGAAGAAGTTGTCTTCATGTTAAGGTGAGTAGAGGGAAACATTTTGGAGGGAAAAGAGGACAGAAAGACGGAGCTGCAGGGGGAGCTGTTTCTGTGTTACACCGCTTTGGGAATACTGGATTTGTGGGATGTTTCTCATACAACACTGCTCTGGCAGAACAAAATCGCAGAAGGTGCCTTTTTTGCAGTGACATCATTTAAATGTGGACAGGGGACCCTTTTCACCGTGACATGTCAGCAGACAAACCTCAGTCAAACCAAAACTTCCAAATCACTTTTTACTCATTCACAATGTCATTGAGCAGAACCAAGGGAGCGACATCTACTAGACCCCAGTAGGGAGAAAGAAACATAACTTGAGTAATTACTCCCAGCACAGACCTTACAGTGTCCAGTGAGTCTGGGCCCAACCTGCCCTGCTCTCAGCACAGCTGTTCTAATCCATTTAAGTTAGAGAGGAAAAACACCTTTGTGCTTGCGCGCACACACACACCCACCAACCCACGAGAATGCTGGTTAATTTGGGTGGATAAACACACACCGGTGAGACAGAGGAGCAGAACATTGAACCAGATGAGGCTGATTGACCTTGTTTCAATGACAGCATACCTGACAGACCTCGTTTCTCTGGCACCACTCTGTCCTTCACATCCCCCTCGGTGTGCTTGTGTTCCCAGCTACAGGGATTCAGCACCTCAACCTCACTTACAGAGCGTGCTCTGTTGTAGACGGATAACTCTCTCGGAGAGAGATAGATATAGTAGGGGTTGGTAAAAAGGACGAGAGAGAGAGAATGTGAATCAGACAGAGAGCTTGAAGTTCATATAAAGCATCCTGAGCAGACAGGTTGTTACGAAGGGACAATAGTTGCCATACCTCGGACAATGGAACTCACATAATACGCACACACAGTCAAACACTTGTATGAGATACTGGCCATCAGATAGAAGGGAACCCTGTACAGGAAGTAACCAAAGAAGGTGAGCCATTGCTGCACGGAACACAACAGCTGCACTGAACACTCGCTAACTGATAGGCAAAGGGAGAAAGTTCTACTCGTGCATCCTGATGTCGGCACATATCCAGAGCAGCCCCAGCCCAACAGAGATGGAGAAAGGAAGACAAGAGTTTTGGTGAAGAAGGAGATACAGGGAGACAGAGAAATTAAGAGCAGGGAGGATGGCAGGGCAGAGTGGGGTAAATTAGAGATTTAAAGATGGACAGAAGGATGGAGTCACATACAGTATAGTGGATAGAACCTAGATTAGTTTGGCTCCAGCAGCGACAGATCATAAAAACGAGGGAGGAGAGAAGAGCAGAGACAGAGAGGGGGAGATTAGTGCCACTTCAGGAGCAACAGAAGATGACAGAAAGTGAGAGACAGAGAGAGAGATGGAGCAAAAATGGGATCTAGAAATTTAGTCCGGATTAGCTTCGCTAGGAGGATGAGACACTGACCAGGAAGAGTTGGAAGATGAAAGAGAGAAAGAGAAACTGAAAATAATGCATATTCACATTAAAGAAGTTAAAATGCAACACTGCATGTTTTCAGTCTTCTACACAACAGCAGGAATAGCAGGCAACACAGGCAAAATATTAGAAAGATACAGAAAGATACACAGAAAGATCCTGGGCTAAGGTGGTCAACAAACAACTAAAATGCTGCTATTACACCATAAACAGTACACTTTGACCTGGTTTCTTGTTAATTAAAACTGCTGGTCATATTATCATTTAGATAACATGGAAGCCCTACATTTCTGCTCCAGCATCTAATAATGTAATGTGTTCTAATTGGTGAATTCACTGTTCAAACAGCAAATTGTGCTGTATCATTGTAGTCTGTGCCACCCACTACAATCCCCAGATGACAATTGTTTTGGAAAACTTGGGTCATGTAAAATAGTGCAGTGAAAAATGTGATTAAGCACAAATAAGAATAGTAAAAAAGCACATGTGCATGCATGTTCAACTGATATTTTTGAACTTGAAGTTCAACTGATTCATTTTCACAACTTAAGACAACCTTGGCAATAATAGAACCTTTTAACTAGGTACTTTTTAATTGGCCAAAGAACTGTTAGATAAAATGCTTCTCAGATTGTTTCTCAGTTCAGTTCTGCTACTGGTTAAAATATGGAAGATGGATAATTACAGCAATCCTTATTTATAATCAATGTGATACAAAAAAATATATGAAAGGGCAAAATTGTTGCGGAAAAGCACTCATTAATTCATGCAACCTAATAGTCCCCTGTAGAAAACCATCAGAAGAAAATAAATAAATTAACATTTGAAGGTTTCCCACCGTCATCATGTTAAAATGCACAGGAGACAGAATCTCTCCTTGCTTGTACAGTTTTTTGTTTAAAAAAAATTAAACGGATGAACAACACTTGATAAGATTGTCATTCAGGTGGCAGAGTCAAGCGGGTGTGGGGGTTGATGAGGGGGGCCTCTCTATGAAATGATTTAGAGTCTTGTTAATAAACTATGGGATCATTAGAACTTAAATATATTCAGTACATGCACCCTAATTAATAACACAACAAACAGTCCAGACACAACCCCCCCCAGTGACTGGGAAAGAGTAGAGGTCTTGGACATGCAGCAACCTGGACACAGCAGGTGTCAAATATGATCAATTTTGATGTAGGTTTCTTTGGGAACTGGGTAAGGCAGGTGAATAACAACAATGATCACGTTCATTCTATTGATGTTTTCACTACCTATAATTAACTGGTATTGAATAAAAGCATAAACTAATAAAATGTTATTTATAAAAAATACTAAAATAACTTTTTACGGAGCAATTTATTGATTTTTAATCTAGTTGGATTAGGATTTGAACCTGGTTACTGGCCATCCTGTAGATTGTAATCATTAGGGTTCTTGCTACTTTAAAGTCATCAATAGCCTGGCTTTTTTATTAGTTTATCTTTTTGAGGTTTCTTCATGGGCTGATAATGCCTATAGTTCAGAATAAAGAGCCAAATGTTTTAGTATTGTTCAAAAATTTAAACCAAAATTACAATTTTATGTGTCCAGTGAGCAGTCAAGCAGTGTCAGCTGCAGAGACCTATTGTAATTGTACATTTTTTATTATTATTTTTTACCAACTTCTTCTGGATAATTTTTTTCTTCACTTGGCAATATGGCAATTTTGTTATGCCAAACTTACACACACCAATTTTGGTGTCCATAGGCCCACGCCTCTAGCACCACAGTTGGGTCAAACTTGCGATTTTCAAAGGCTTACATCTTTGGCTCTGATTGTCCTAGAAACATGAAACCAATGTCATACGAAGCAGGAGCACATGCTGAACAACTCTGCAAGAGGCCCATTTTCATTTCCGCCTAACTAGATTTTCTGCCATTTTGGATTTTGTGAAAACCTTTAAAATTCTAGCAGTTGAAATTGGTGGGGGTGAAATGCAGGTCAAAAAGACGCAGAACATTATGGATCCCACTATTTCAGTGGAATGTCTCAATTTTTTATAAATGTTTTACAAGTTTGAGACCCACATGTTCTGTGTGTGATAATGTTAAAGTAACATGACAGCATTCGTAGCAGACTGGGAAAGACATTAAGGTTAATTGTACAGTAGGTTAATCACATGAAAATATTATTTGAGTAATTTATTTTTGTTTACATAAGGACAGTTAAGACATTATGAACTTTATATTAAAGTTAATGAAATCATTCAAATTATTATTAGAATTATTATTAATATTCCTACACTGTTTTTGGAATAGTGAGTTTAACATCTTTCACTGCCTCAATGTCCCCCATTTGCTCATTCATTTATCAGCTGTGTATTTAAGCTCCCTCTGTAACCCACGTCTTTGTGTATTATTGTCTGTTTGATGTTCACTGAGTGTATTGGTCTTTTACAACATTTACTGATTCCAGGCTCTGCCTGAGTTTTCAAGTATCAGCACTTTACGTTAGTGAGCCTTTATCCCTTGGGCACAGAGTAAAATACTAATCTGCAATTGACTCCTCTCAACACCCATGTGACAGAATAATCCACGTTTGAACAATATGGAGTCAGCAGGTAGAGACAAGCTGGACAGCATCCTAGGCTACGTCAAAGAACGGAGCAAGATGCTGTCCAACCTTGCCTCCGTGATGAAGCAGGTTTTTTATAGGTTACAACTTCCTGTTTCATGGCTTTCTCCTCAGGCCAGCGGTCATGGGTTCACTCCATGAGGTAGGGGCCAGGGAGGACACCCCTCTTCCTTTGGAGTTCGAGGGGGAGCTGGCGTACTCGAGCCGTGACATCCTTGACTCGAGGCACCAGTTGGGGGGTCTCCAGTACCTCGTGGACAGAGAGGGGTACGGACCGGAGTAGTGGTGATGGGTTTTGAAGCGGGATCCCTCTCTCCTACAATGATTTCCACCTCCGACGTCGGGAGTGCTCGGTGACGCAGGTCGTTCAGATGGTGAGTACTGTAACATCTTCCACTGCCCCCCTTTGGCCATTTTTGCAGACACAGCGGTCTATGTCGCTGGTCTACTGAGGCCACCTCCCCCTTTCCAAAACTTTTACCCCAGAATGTTCTTGTTTATTCAGTGCTCATACCCATTTTTCCTTCTAGGGCTTGGAGATGTCTGGATTTAATTGACAGAACAACCTGTCCAAACATCGTCGATAGAAAATATAATCGTCTTTTTAATCCACAAAATTTGCATTTCGCGCTACGAGTGGTGAATTGGACTGCAGCGGTACTGCATTGATGCACATTAATTAACTTGTTAAAAAGCTGCGAATGGTACAACTATCTTTTTGAAAATATAAAGCTGTCATGGTGTAAGAATTGCAGAATCCAGCTGAGGATTTTTAAGATTTCAAACAAAGGACTGAATGCAGCGTGAAAGTGTACAAAACAAAAGAACACCAAAACTCATAAAGTAGGCTACTAGAGACTCAGGAAATGAAACAAACCTTGAAACAAAGACAAACCTAACCAACAAAGACAAGGTGGACAGTGGGAGCTATACACACAACGATATTGACAGTGGAAATCAGTGTGTAAGTCAGTCTGGGATAAGCAGTGTTTAGTTGATGAACAGATATATGCTGAACAGGTGTATAGTGGTGGTGGCAGGAAACCACCAATGTGACAAAGTTTGTTTCAACTCCCCATGAGTCTGAACCTGATCATCTGTGCCAGGTTTCTAACATACAGTTTTAAATATATGTTTTGTTATTAAACTGTTTTAAACCTGCAATATGTAGCTTTTTTGAAGACTACAAACAAATACAAGAATTATGTTTTAGGACTTGAAAACATTAGGAACTATCACATTAGATTCAGGGGTGGAAAACATCAACTTAAATAATACAAAATATAGAAAATAGTACAGTATCAAAATTGACATTTCACATTTAACTAGCAAAGAATGCTTATTATGGACAAAATAATCATTTGTATTTTCAAAAATTGGTTATAATGATTGTATTATTCCTGTTTTCAGTATAAACATTAAAATAAAAAATTATCTACTTAAAATTCGGGCTGACACGACAAATTAATGGAAAATTACAGTACAATGTGCTGCTTTAAATGTTTACTTTAGTTAGGGCTGAAATAAACTGGTGCAATCCATGAATATTAAATGCAACCAACATAAACACGTAATATTTCATTATGTACATTTCTCCTTACAGATGTAATGTCTTGTCTAACTCTGGAACAGTTTTGTGGCATGTTTATTCATTGCGACAGATCCTACGGGCTCTATCTTTAAGAGTAAGAAAGAAATGCATCTGCCACCTGCTTGTATACAAGCGCTTCCTGTACAGTCCTGCCCCGTGTGAACACGATAAACGCTAATTGTAACTTTGTCTCAGAGAGTTGCTAACTGCAGTCAGCGTCTGGCCCCGCCAAAGCCTGAATGTGTGCCTTAGCCTTTAGTCCCTGGAAGTTTGCTTGCTGTTCTATTAGGTCAAAAACAGTTAACAGATGTTTCCAAACAAGAACGGTGCTGCTTTACTGGATTCCTTTTCAAATGGTAATTCTTTTTCTTTGACATAGCAAATGTGCCATTGTTCTGTGCTATTTGGTTGTACTTTGTTATATTTTGGCAGACCATTTCACATTTTTATATTTCAGTCATTTGGCAGATGCTCTTATCCACAGCAACGTACAGTAACATTCCTTAGAGCAATTTTGGCTAAAGTGCCTTGCTCAAGGACACAACAGCATTCCCCACATTTTTCTTGTCTTGAACCCCCCCCCATTTTCTTTACCCCAATTGTTCTAACTTCTCATTCTGACCTGTATTTTACTCAGATAGTTGCTTTCAGGTCTATATTTCATTATCCTCTCTTTCCGGAAAGATTCTGCTTCTGCACCAAGCAGCTCTTTGATTACAGCTCGTTACATTGCCGATACTACGCAGATGTCAATACACGTTGCAATATCAATCAGATATTTGCTTCACTGAATTGAACTACAATAATTATTTTCTTTCTCAAATGCTTTTCAATGTTTTTTGTCATTGTTGCCAAGGCTTAGTGTGTGTAGATTTGTATTGTAATCTAAGTGGCCATCGCTGTGATGGGAACCAACACCCTGGATGAGACCCATATTACATTCTGAAATAACCAACCAAAAACATTGTCGCTCCAACAGGAAGGGAACGAACAAAGGAATCACTTCAACAACAACACCAAACAAAGGGGATATTGACAGTGCTTTCTAGAAGACACTAATGGGGTGAATGTTGCCAAATGAGGGAAAATTCATTCTAAAAGGCACCTACCATTTCCTCAGTACATTTGCCAGAGGAAATGCTAACCAAATAATTTTACGATAGGGAGTACAAAAACTAAAAGCAGAGCAAAACTAAAAAGGGTAGAACAAACATTTCAGGCTTTTGTTATAATCTCAACAAATGGGAGAAAAATACAGAAAGTGTTGCTCTCATCTCCATTCCCACTAAGACCCTGTTTGCAGCTCTTAAATATGCTGTCGTAGCCCAAACAATTATGCTGTCATAGCCCAAGTGAAAGACATCCAAATTAATGATGTGATGAGCACGGGTGAAACACATGCTGAATAATGGGATGACTCAAACAGTGCCAACACTAACCAGGTCACCTGTTTCGAAACAACATCTGGACATCAGGGGAAAAATGGGACAATAAAGCACACTGCTCAGAGGGGAGAATGTTTTGCCTAAATTGTGATTGTTACCAGTAGATCAACAATGGACAGTTAACATATTTAGCAAAGTTAAAGCAGAGCTAGGCGCTAGGTTTTAAAATCATAGCGGATTACTGATTACCAACTCCACATCATGCTTCATTTGCTGCCTTTTCTTCTCGCAAGAGTGTTTATTTTGTTCTGGGTAGAATATCCTAGTCTATTGATGATAGGCCCTGCTTTAATGAAGCTGCGATACATTACAAGCCAATAAATCGAGAGAAAGCATTTGATTACCAATAAATAGACCTATAGTCCACATGCTGACTCTGCTGGGTGGCCAATCCCTCGATACTGTGCCACTCCCATCTTCAACCCTATGAAAGCTTCACGTGGTTGTGTTTAAGAGGATGGCAACTTTTCGGTCTCCTCTTTCCAAAGACAGATGACACGAGCAAAGTCCTGTGTGGCTGGAAATACTTTAAGCTATGTGAAAACGTAATGTTAAAAGTGCTATATGCACTAGGCTTAACGCTCCGAATGAGGCCCTGGGATACCCTAAACCTTGAATGAAGCATAAACCCAACCACAGCGGTCAGCTTCTCATAAAATTAAAAGTCATATGCAATAGCACCATACTTTGCACATAGAATTTTACCACTGTTGTGGAAACGAGAGAAAACACTTTACGTGTTAGAAAGATGTCAGTCACATTATTGATAATATCATAATTGGATATGGTAATATCAACCCCCTACACACACACACACACACACACACTCCTTGTCAGACCTACAGCCAATATTCCTGGAAATACTAACTAATGATATTCTTGCGTGCAGAGTTGAGGAGAGGACGGGATATTTCTGTAGCCCTCCTGCGATTCCACTGGGATTTGATGGGAATTGGGACAGACGTCTCCCATATAAATGTGCACATGCACACACACATCTCGCCGACTGTAGGCATTCCCACAGTGACTGGGCAACATTCCCAAACGGAATAGGAACAGGCAGCTCAGTGAACCGGAAGACTAACATTACTGGAGACCGGCTCTGGGTTAGAACAACTCTGGGAATTCACACCAGAGAAGATAAGTGACAGAGGTGGAGAACGGAACGCAGTGAGAGAACTAGAAAAAGGATGATGAAGAGTGAGAAGTTTACAAAAGGTAAATGCAGTGTAAATAATGAGACTAATAATCCGGCTTAGTAACACTTCCTGCTGATAGCTTCTTTAATGAATAAAAAAAGACTACAATGACTCATAAGTCATCTAGATATTTGAAACACGAAGTCACTAGTAAAGTGTGTTTGGTAAATCATTAAACTGTAATGAGAATATGTAAAGGGTAGTTTCTCTTACAAACACAGACAATACATTCAATTATATTTAAGGCCTGGTCATGTATGTGAGTGCACGTATGTGTAAGCACAATGGAATAATTTTGGTAACTGCTTTTTTACCTCCCTGAAAGTCTTACAGCCTGGTCTCATCACAACTCCCTTTTGATTCGGAAAAGTTTAAGATTTTTTTGTTTTTTGTCACATTTATTTAACAAGGTAAGCCGAAAGAGAACAGATTCTCATTTGCAACGATGACCTGGCCAAAATAAAGCCTTGATTTTGGGAGGAGAGAAAAATGAGGTAAAAAAAATACAATAAAGTTTCACATTCAGTACTCAAATATTTTTTCTTGATTGACAAAAGCATTCCTCACAGGCAGTTCTGCCTAACCATTCAGTTTTTTCCACACTGCTCTTCAAACAAGGAAGTTACATGAAGACAAATACGTCCAACATTCCTGCAGTCAGCATACCAGTTGAATTCTTGCTGAAAACTTCATGTGTCATTGTATTGACGAAATTCACATTTTAAAGTAACGTCTACATGTGCTGTTCACAGCACAAGGTGCACAGTATTTGGGAGACTTAAGCTCTTTCTGTGTGAAAAAAATGTTTGCAATTTTTTATTATTTCAGCCTAATCAAACATTGCACCAAAACATTACATGTTGCATTTATATTTTGTTCAATGTAATTTTCCATTAATTTATTCTGGCGCGCCTAATTTCACATAGCTTTTTAAAATATGTTTTATATATATAGCATGGCAAATTTGGATAGGGAACCCAAGTGACGTGTGTCAGTCATCATCAGCTGATGGCATCACACCTATCAACAGTGTAGTCACATGGTAATTACATTGCATATTTAGGATGTCAGTGCACTCCCTTTTCCTTCAGTGTATCCTCCCGCCCACCCTTTCCTCCACCTACTGGTTCTGTCTGGGAATATTTGGTTCTATGTGGTTGTGATTCGCTCTAAGGGATTTGGTTCTGTGTACCAAGCTCATCGGTCAAAATATTTGTTATTCATAAATGCCATTACATGTTGTGAATTGAAGCAATGACTATACATTATCTTACTATGTTGGCGTAGTTGCCGTGAGATACAGAACCATGTGCCAAAGAATTAAAGCGTTTACATTACTATGTGTTATATTAATTTTATATTCAAGTTTTGTTAATCTCAACGTGGCGTTTTCTGTCTGAGATGTTTTTATCGAGCACAGGAACAATACAGGAGAAATGTAACGAATGTATGAAAATAAACATTATTAAACTTAATAAAATGCATTGTTTGCTAGTTAGTGAAATTACAGTTTTGCTATTCTTATAGTCTATATTTTGTAAAGACTATATTGATTTTCTTCCATCCCTGGATCCAATATGCTAGATCCTAATGTTGAGTCTTAAAACAATTTTTTTTGTAGTTTTCTAAAAAGTTATATAGTGCAGGTTTAAAGTACAGCTTTATTTTTAAGTACACATACCTAAATAGGTAACTCCATGCAATGTGTTTAGACCTAGGGGTGAGTGGAATAATGTATTCTTCACAAACACTGTTTATATCACTTTATATCAAATTTAATAATAAACAGTGTAATAATTAATGGCAATGGCAATGGCAATTTATTTATATAGCACAATTTAATACAACTCACGTTGTCCAATGTGCTTTACAATAGCTAAAACATAAACAAGTGACAACAAATATAACACATTACAAATAGAAAATGTAAAAACAATACCACAGAAATGCGCATCAGCATTCTAAAATTCAACAATGAAGAATATTGGAAGGGTGCTTAAGATGTATTAAAAGCTTTATCAAACTTTTTTTTTACTTCGATTAAAAATTAGATCAAGGTGAGGCCAGTCTAATTGAAATGGGCAGGTTGTTTTAATTTTTTTAATTTTTTATTTAACCAGGTGGGCACGGTGAGAACAATTTCTCATTTAAAACGGCGACCTGGCCAAGATAAGGTTCCAGAGACTGGGGGCAACTACAGAGAAAGCGAAGTCCCCCCTACACTTTAACCTTGATTTTGGTATAGACAGGAGACTCTGATTTGATGACCGGAGAGATCTAATTGGATCATGCTTAGTCAGAAGGGCAGACAAGTAGGGTGAAAACATACCATTTAAAGATTTATAGACCAAAAGTAAAATTTTAAAATCCACTCTATGGCACACTGGCAACCAGTGTAAGGAACGTAAAATAGGGGTGATATGCTCCCGTTACCAGTGTAAGGAACGTAAAATAGGGGTGATATGCTCCCGTTACCAGTGTAAGGAACGTAAAATAGGGGTGATATGCTCCCGTTACCAGTGTAAGGAACGTAAAATAGAAGTGATATGCTCCCGTTACCAGTGTAAGGAACGTAAAATAGGGGTGATATGCTCCCGTTTTCGTGCACCCATCAGAAGTCTAGCTGCCGCATTCTGCACTAATTGCAGTCGGGCCATAGCTGAAAGACTAGTCCAAACATACAGAGAGTTACAGTAATCTAGCCTTGACGAAATAAATGCATGGATCACTCTTTCAAAATTTTTAAAAGAACAAAAATTCAGAGCTGGAAAGATCAGGATTTCACAACCAAATTTATCAGCCTATCAAATTTCAGAGATTCATCAAACACCACACCCAAGTTTTTCACATAAGGCTTCACACAAGCGGACAAATCACCAAAATTTAATCTAGGAGTAATAACGGAATCAGAGGGTCCAAATATAATAATTTCCGTTTTACTCTCATTAAAATTCAGAAAGTTTAAGGACAACCAGTTCTTTACATCAGTCAGACAGGCCATAAGAGTGTCCAGATTATCTGAAAAACGTTTTAAAGGCAGATAGATTTGAGTGTTGTCTGCGTAACAATGAAAAGACAGCCCGTGATTTCTAAAAATAGAGCCAAGTGGCAACATGTATAAAGAAAAAAGAATGGGGGCCAAAATGGACCCTTGAGGAACCCCAGAGGATAATGCAGCTTTACTAGAGGAATATTCTCCAATCTTTACTAAGAAGCTTCTGTTTGTAAGATACGATTTAAACCAGTCCAGTGCACTGCCTGTAATGCCTGCACAGTGTTCCAAGCGGGCAATAAGCACAGCATGATCCACTGTATCAAATGCAGCAGTCAAATCCAAAAGCACAAGAACAGTATAGTCGTCAGAGTCACAGGTATTTAAAACATCATTAAGCACCTTCATTAATCAATTCATATGTGCAGTTGTTATGGAAATATTACCTATTTGAGTAAATGTTGTACATAAAGCATTGTTACTAAATACAATAATTTGTGTATTTCAAAGATCAATAGGTTGGGTTATAATTATAACAGTACTTACATTTAGATATTTGAAATAAACATTTAGTCTGAATGCAACATATAAGATATCTTCAGTTTCCTACATGTCATGTGACTAGGGACAGCTGGCTAAGACAATATTTTCTGCGGGCCACCATATTGAAATGTGATAACTGACTGTGAGGTTGACAGACATGGTCCCTATGTAATGCCATTTTGGATGTGATGCATGGAGTATATAAGGGACACCAGGAAGTAGATTAGGAGAAGGATGGGAAAACTGCAACTCAAAAGTCTGTGTTACGTAACAAATAAAGCTTTTTGAATATTTGCAAACTCCGGATCATTTTTGGATATGGAGGAATTAGTAAGATCACTATGATTTCTTGCTACGACATTTGGCACCAAACGTGGAGTTCGCCAGGCACATAAGGATACAGTGGTGAAGAGACGGAGGATTTCTTAGAAGCTGGTGGCCACAATTTAAAAACCAAGTTAAGATGTTTGATCTAACTAGAAATCTGTAAAATCTGTTTCAACCTTGCAAAAAAATGCTGGCGGGTCTCTCCAAAATTAAGCATATATTTGTGTGAAAGGAGTATGTTTTATTCAACAATACGCTGATTTGTGTTTGTCATTGCAAACTCCGGAAAATGTTTGGATACGGAAGAATTAGTAGGAAGAATATGATTTTTTGCTACGACAACACACATTAAAAAATTATGTCTTTAGAAAGTTATCAGAAAATACTTTCAAATACTTCAAACCGAAGTAGTGTGTTTGACCAGGCGATCTGAAACCAAAGTTTGGCAATGGCATGCCTGAACTCAAACATGCTGCTTACGCAGAACGTACAGCTTCTGTATGTTTCCAAGGTCATCTTCAAAAGAGGGAGAGAAGCATTCTGGTGGAATAAACCAGTCAGGTCAACAGGAAGTGAGGAACAGGAAGTAAGGAGGAGGAAGTGAGGAGTAGGATTAGAGACAGAAAGAACTGGATACCTAGAAAGGGAGAACATCGGAAAGAAAAGAGAACATGAAACACACGAGGGGGAAGGAGGTAAATAAGGGTGAAATCAAAGGTGAAAGGTGGGGGTAAGCCTGCATTCACAGAAGTAAGGATAAGAGGAATGAGGGACAAAGGTACAAGAGGACAATAACCAGCTGTTATATCCTGGTTTAACATGGAAGAGAGGGGAAGGAGACAGAGGGAGCGGCAGGGAGAGAGTGGTTTGATGGGATAAAGGATGGATGAAGGCAGGATAAGGGGGAGTACTCACTGGGCTCACAGCACACTGTAACTCTCAGCTTCATGCAGGGCAGGTTGGAGTTTTCTCCTGTAGGCAACGCTGGAGAGAGACAGGCACGGAGGCATAAGTCAGGTTACAATAAATGTGTTGCAGTTCTTTGCTGCAATCCGTGGTGCATCGTGCTTAAGAACACCTTTTGCCTTATTGCCAATTTATATTACCACAATGTGTCAGTCACAAATCTGACGAGTTGGGTTGTATACAGTAGCTATAAAACAAGATTTATTTTACATTTGGAAAGCCCAGTTAGACAGCCAACACTTTAGGGGTCAAAGGTGACGCAATGTATTGTGCGAGTGAACTTGTACCCTGATTGGCTGTTGCCCTCCGAGCAGCAGAAGGACCAGATATCTGGAAATGCCAGAGAGGATGCAGGTATGGTTTATAAGCGTGTCATTTCAACGTCTAACATGAACAGACTTTGTTATGGTGACAATGCTGTTGTAACACGGCATCTAGTGACATCCTCATAGGCTGACTAATGCTTTGAGCTGTGAAACTATTAGTGTCTCTAATTCCACGCTAATGTCCCCAGTCTCAAACCATTGTAATGGTCCCGTGTTCATGTCCCACGTCTCAAACCATTGTACTGCCCTTATTGTCGTGTCCCCAGTCCCACAGCATTATACTGGCCCTACGGCCCGGCCCGTTCACTCAGCCAGAGCTTTGGACAAACTTCAGCCATTGTGTTTGATGTGGACAATCCGTACACACATGTTCCAGCCCACTGGGGCAGTACTATTGTTGTTTCTCCAGTCCCTGCACAACCACAATGGGCCGCTCTTCCGTGTGTGTGTGTGTTTCTCTCATGCCCTGACAACGCTCCATTGTCCCATAGACCGAACAGTAATTTATGTAAAGATTCTTTTCCTCAGTTCCTCTCATCCAATTTTTTCTCCCCTCACTATTGTTGCTGACCCTGTATTTCTCCCTGTAGATTCCACTCAGACCCCATTCCTGTATGGTCAGCCCCCACCCTCTCTCCACACTTCCTTTGCTCTGCCTGCACAGCCTCTATCACTCCATCTCTGTATTGATCTACTTTTTTGCTTCTAGTGTGTCGGTGTCCCTCAGTATGTCTCTTTGGTGTTGTCTCGCTCTGTTCCCCTCACTCAGCCTCTACCTCTTTTGGTTGGACTAGGACGAAAAGTTGTTAAAAAAAAAATGAATCTTTGTAATTTCATACAAATTTCCCTATTCTCAGTGTAACATCTCAGTGTAAACTCCAACAAATTTCCATATTCTCAGTGTAATATCTCAGTGTAAACTCATATAGATTCCCTTCTGCACCAACAGACGCCTTGTTACTGATTTGTGGCAACAATTGCTTGCTCCAGTGTATTTCCATTGAACTGCCTTGCAGCAACACAACTCGCTGAGCATAAGCAGACACACTCACAATAAATGTTTTGCAACATTTTGCAACATACTTCAGACTATAAATGAACTGGCTAAAGAGTTGCCATGGTCCTTTTAGAGAATTGTGAATTAATTAATTACCAGCAACACTTCCATTGGCCTGTTTCAGGTATCCTCCACAGATATAATGCAATAAACAACTACTTGCCTCACTGTAATTGTTCTCAAATCCCAACATATAATCATGTACACTGCTCGAGAAAATTAATGGAATACTCAAATCCCAACATATAATCATGTACACTGCTCGAGAAAATTAATGGAATACTCAAATCCCAACATATAATCATGTACACTGCTCGAGAAAATTAATGGAATACTCAAATCCCAACATATAATCATGTACACTGCTCGAGAAAATTAATGGAATACTCAAATCCCACATCGGGTCTCAATGAACAAATCATAGTAAAGATCAAAATCTTTACTGTACATTGTGTAATTTGTTGAGAACAAAATGGCATAACAAAACTCAACGGAAACCAACAGATTGAGGGCTGGATACAAACTCACACCGAAAATCAAAGTAAACAATTGAAATCACAGGCTGTTACAACTTGTGTAAATTTCATCACGGCAACTCATAATGTGACTCAGTTGTGTGTATGGTCCCCACGTGCCTGTGTGCACTCCCAACAACGTCTGGGCATGCTCCTGATGAGATGGCGGATGGTGTCCTGGGGGATCTCTTCCAAACCTAAAATCAGGGCATCAGTGAGCTCCTGGACTGTCTGTGGCGCTAATTGGTGGCATCAGATGCACCGATACATAATGTCCCAGAGGTTCTCAACTGGATTCAGGTCTGGGGAACGTGAGGGCCAGTCAAAGGAATCAATGCCTTAATCATCCAGGAACTGCCTACACACTCTGGTCACATGAGGCCGAGCATTGTCTTCTCTGCACCAGCTTAAAATCTATCGATGGGTTTTGGAGATCTGTGTGACCCTCCAAGGAAATGCCTCCCCAGACCATTACTGACCCACCGCAAAACCGGTCATGCTGGATGATGTTGCAGGCAGCATAGCATTCACCACGGCATCTCCAGTCTTTTTCACGTTTGTCACATGTGCATAGCAGTAACCTACTCTCATCTGTGAAGAGAACGGAGCACAAATGGCGGACCTGCCATTTCTATTTTTTTCTGGCAAATGCCAAACGAGCTGCACGGTGCTGGGCTGTAAGCACAGGTTCCACTAGAGGACGTTGGGCCCTCATATTACCCTCATGGAGTCTATTCCTGACAGTTTGGTCAAAAACATACACACCAAAAGCCCACTGGAGGTCATTTCATAGGGCTCTGGCAGTGCTCCTCCTGTTCCTTCTCACACAAAGGAGCAAATACCGGTTCTGCTGCTGGGTTGATGCCCTTCTATGGGCCTGTCCAGTTCTCCTCGTGTAACGCCCGTCTCCTGGTATCTCCTCCATTCTCTTGAGACTGTACTGGGAGACGCAGCAAACCTTCTTTCGACGGTACATATGGATGTGCAATCCTGGAGGAGCTGGTCTAACTGTGCAACCTGAATGGGCTGCAGGTACCGCCTCATGCTACCAGTAGTGACAAGGACACTAGCAAAACTGAAGAAGAATCAGTCAGGAAGGATAAGGAGGGAGCAATTGTCTGTGGCCACCACCTGCAAAACCATTCCCTTTGTGGAGGTTGTCTTGCTTTTGCCTCTCTTGTGCACTGTGTACACTTTCACTTGCACCAAACAGGTGACATTGAATAACAATCGCTTATGCTTTCTAACTGGACAGATTGATATCCCTGAAGTTTAACTGGCTTGGTGTTATACTGTGATGATTGCATGTTCCCAAAATCTGTTTGAGCAGTGTAAATCTCAGATAAATGGATAGTAAAACTTCCACAAGCAAACCAAGAAAACAAGTTAAAAGCAATTTAGAGGTATGGCTTAAATTTAATACCCCGATATTTTTCAAATGTTTGACGGTATCACGGTATTTAAAGGTATTTCATTTTTTAAGTAAAGGGTTGAAAGAAATTAAATTGTTTGTTAATTATGATTTTTGTTGGAACACCAATAAACAAGACTGAGTAAGTAAAAGTAGTGCTATTGTTTAAATCTTTATTAAATGCCGGAATACTAATAAATAACATTGCAACCGCAAAAAACAAGCCTATCCACTGTCTATGGCTTTAGTACTGAACCGTGGCATGTCATGGCACCACCACAGTACTTGCTTAGGTTTATGAATTACAAAAAAGTCCCACTGTCATTTAACTAGATTAACTACTGCTATAGTTCTGACAATCAGATTGGTTTCACGGGTTTTGGGCACGGAAAAATAGCCTTTGAACTCGAGCCAAACAACCCCCATAAGCTTTTTTCCCTTGTTATAACATCGGTCGAGTGGCTTAGTGCATGCGCTAATAGAACCAAGCGTGTATGCCGTCAAGAGCATGCCAAAGGTGTAGGTGGCAGTATAACGAAAGGCTGAAGCCCAAGTTAGCCAATCAGATTCCCAAAAGTAGCCAGATGAAAATGTAAACATAGGTCGCAGTTTTGGCGCAGGTGCATGTTCTGGCGCATACTGTGACGACGGCTGCCTAAACCTCCGTTTCCCTTCGTTTACATGCCAACTGAGTTTTCAAAAATCTCCACTTTAGTCAGAGTTTTTAGAAAGAATCGTTTTCAAGGGCGAATTCTCTGTTTGCGTGTAAACGAAGGGCACAAACGAAGGGAAATGTCTCCGTTTCACAAAATAACTGTCCGTGTACATGTAAACGGGGTCTTAAACCAAACCATGTCCACACTATCGACGTTGCACCCTTTTTAACAACACATTTTTTGCTTGCTGCTGCGCGGATAATTCTACCTGCACCCTCCATTGTTTTTTCCACCGTTTATCTAACTTCCAGGTGTTTGTTTCTCACATGTGTTTGTGTGTGTCCCGCAGTGGGCATTAAGATTTTAGGGGCGCAGTTTATTCCAAAATAAGATTATTCTCAGTTGTTGCAGCTGGCGGAATGACATGTAAAAAATACCGGTAACGAATATAGCATACCGCTACATACATGAATACCGGTATATCGTTTTTTCCGGTATACCTCCCAGCCCTAATTCACAGAATATTTTGCCCTGTATTTAAAATAATACATTATTACATAAAATTTAGCAGGCAGTAGGTATTTAAAATAATGAAACCCCTGAGCGGCGCAGCAGTCCTAATCACTGACAGTGTGGCTGCATGAGTCCCACAGAGGGAAGAACAAACTGCCTCCGCCTAAAGTGGAGGAATGAATTGTGGGAATGGGTCTCCTTGTCTTACATGCAAGCTCAATCTGGATGTTTGCGAGTGAATACTTCCTGTTTGAGTAAGAAGTATAAAAGGAAGCCAAACGACTTGACAAAACTGATGTGGAGATGTTACCATGACGTAAGGCCATAATCGTAAATTGTAAATAATCGAAAATTGGAAACTAAACACACAAAAGCATCTTGACATACCCCCAGAAACTGCCAATCATTATTTAAAATAGTATTTATATCCTTTGTCCAACACCCGCCCTGTCAAACAAAGAAAACTGGTTGATTTAAAACATACTACTATAGCTGCAGTTCACATGAAATGTTTCGGTACAGAAACGCCTGTGAATGCTGCTTCCCCTCGTCCAGCCCATGAACTCACAGCTGTAGAAGTAGTGACGCCCAGGGACAAACTCAAAGCCCAGGGAGAAGGGAGTGAAACGCTGGATCTTCTCTGAGAAGCGGACAGGGCCGAAGGGTGCGTGGGGGGTGTTGCACTCCCACCTCTTGATGGCCCCGGGTGTCTCCACGCAGCCCTTGAATCCCTCCTCAGCCACCAGGTAAAGGGCCAGGTTCTCAGCAGGCCCCTGGAAGGCAGAGTCCCCACCGGGGAGGGACAGGGCAGGGTAGTGGGGGCAGTAGACATCCAGGTAGTCATTTAGCTCCACCAGGATGGATAGATCACCTCCTGATAACCTGGCCAGAGGGAGAGAGAGAAAACAGGTTAGGCATCTAGATTTTATAACGCTAATAAACACTGATAAAATACTACACAGGAAGCCTGAGATGGAAAAACAGAAGAGATGGATGGCTGAAATATAGTCTATATCACTGTGGGCCTGGAGACAGGATGGAGAGAAGAGAGATGAATAGATCATCAATATACCAACGAATGATTACAAAGTATGAGAAAAAAGCCCAATGCACCGTCTTTATTAGTTGTTTTGTCACCTGATACTGTTTAATGATAGAGACAGAAGCAGCAACATCGGCAGAAACCAAGAAACAAGACAGATATAGATAATGAGAGGGGACAACAATTCTTCTTGTATGCTAATTAAGGAGAAAAGGGAGCTGGAAGAGTGCAATGTGAACTTCACACACACACACACACGCACGCGCGCGCACGCACACGCACACGCACACACACACACACACGGCTCCAGTCTCCAGAGGAGCTCTCATGATTCATCCAACCACATCGCTCAGAGCCGGCTGAAACTTTTTGCACTGCTCATCCAACATGGAAGCCTTTAGTTAGGTCATGTTCGGGATGATTACACTCATCGACTATACTTCCGATTTCATTTAAAATTCCTTTTAACATACTTGCATATGCGACAAAAAAAAGTGTGCGCGAATGGCAAAATTCAAGCAGGTGCACCCTTGAGAGTAGGGATTTATACACCAAAACGAATACTCTCCTAGTTGTAGTATTTCTGCTATTTTGTTTCATTCATGGTAAGTGTGCAATGACCTGCAAATACCATAATGCGACCCAGAACTTAACAAGCCAATCGTAGCCTAGTTTGACAAAGATAACACCTACAGCGTTAATGCATAATTGCTGTGCAATATTTTGCGCAGCTGTGCAAATACGTAGAATGCATGTGTATCCCGTGCTTGTTGGAAAATTGAGAGAATTATATTTGCAGTCTCGACAAATGCGTGACTTTTTCATACAACTTCAGACAGCTACAGAGACATCAATGCAAAAAGTGCTGTAGTATGAATGAGAGTAGGATTGCCAGGTCAGTGTTTGCTTTAGCAAGTAACCTATGAACTCCCCTCTAAAGAGCCGAAGCTCTTGACTGAGACGGTGGAACTCCCCTACTTGTTTTCTTAATCTTCACCATTCCTGAACCCAAACAGAGCTGCGCTTTTGGCGGGTCTGTCCAAACTGTATAGTGGGATGAAAACAACATTCCCTTAAAACTGTTCTCATTGTTGAGTGACAACAATTTATTCAAGTAATTTTTGCCTTTTGGAGGGAGATAATGTTAGCACAATACTGTGTTGACCTTGAGTGGGGGCTAGCACTGCAATACACCAGAGTTTTTACAATACATTTTTGGAAACATGCTACTGTTGTTGAAAAATATTTTGAACAAACCTATTTTTCTATCTATGAAATAATGACACAATAGCGGCGTTTAACAAAACCCAAAGGAAACATATCAAAGGCCTGATCTACGGAGAGAGGGACCTGTAGAAGAGCAGTCTGTTGACAATAACTCCTGAACAACGTATGAGGAAACAGAAATAACTACTAGGCACATTAGAAAGAGGCAAGGAAAACCAGTCAGCAATGAGGAACGATACACTGCCGTAAACAGTACAGAGCGGTTGAATACCTGAGCCAGGATGAACAAAGGAGGGAAAGCAGAAAGGAAGAAACCCTTTGAGTGAGAGCATGCGAAGGGGCGAGGATGGACGAAGTGAGAGGGACAAGAGAAAGACGGACAAAAAGAGAGAACTAAGTATGTCGGAGAAAAGAAGATGAAGAGACGAGGAGAAAGTAGAGACAAAAGAGTTGAGCTCTAATTAGTGACCCTGGAGAGTGGCTGTCGACAGAGGAGAGAGAGAGAGGGGTGGACTTTAATTGGTCTTCTGTGCAGGAGAAAGAGAGACACACGAAAGAAGTAAAAGACAGGATGTGTGTACTGGGGGGTGCGACCAAGTCCGCCCTGAGTCTTCATAGAGACGCGACAGAGCGAGGGAGACAGACGGGGGGCAGTACGGGGAAAAGAGATAGAACAGCAGGCAGAGAGGAGGAGAGGTATGGGGTCTCAAGTGAAGTGGGTGGACAGAAGATATGAACAGAGCTCAGAACGAGAGAAAAGATTAAACTAAACGTACACGGAGAGACGCCACAAAGCAGCCGAATGAAGATGGATTAACTGGAGTGTATCAGAGATGGAGAGAGATGACAGGAAATGGTGGCAAGAAGGGTGTTTTAGGAAGGATTTACATTTCCCATGCAATACATCAGCAACAACCAGTCAGCTGGTAAAAGCCTATAGGTCAGGAACCTGCATTGTGAGCAGGGTTTAGGAGGAGGAAGAGGAAACTGTTTGAGGTGCTGTAGACCAGAGCAAACTGATTGAAGATGCTGTAGACCAGAGAAAACTGATTGGAGGTGCTGTAGACCAAAACACAGAACACTTCTTCCTGTTTCCTCATAACAGCTACAGAGTATTGGTGACTGACAAGACAGAACACCATTGATCTGTGCCTCACAAGACACAAGGAACGAACTGTCAGTCACCTATTGAATATCGTTACTTTCTGAATAAAAAACATCCTCAAAATACCTATGTTCATATGTATTTTTGTGTGGGTGACAACAGTCGAAAGCAGAGGCTAAAGAGACGGGTAAAGGGAAACTGATAGAAAGGGCATAATCGGCCGACCTGGGGCTCAAACCAGTCACCAGAGAACATGCATGCTCAGGAGCTCATACTGCTACACAAAAGTCTGGCTCTAAATTCATATTGTCTCAAGATTGCTATTCTGTATTTGATATCCCTGGGACCAGGACAATCAACTCTTTCCCTACAATGGCCGGCGCCTGCTGGTTTTCTGTTCTACCTCATCAATAATTGCACCCGCGTGGTGTACCAGGTTTAAGTAAGTCCCAGATTAGAAGGTTGTATTGAAAACCAAACAGAGTGGAACTGACTTCGAGGGCCAGAGTTGATGAAGCCTGCCTTAGGATGACAACGTAGGCACATCTAATTTTTTAAATGACCATGATTGATGTTTAATCAAAAGTTTACCCTGTGAATGATCAACTAAGTAATTATTAATTATACACAACTCATCTGTACGCTGTCATTCGACCAGTTTCCTGATAATAAGCAAAGCAGATTCTCTTTAGGTATGTAGACCTTTGTGACTGCATTAGAGCAAATGCAGTTTACCTATAGGCCACCTGTATTTCATTTAAAACATATCTTCCCAGTGGCACCTGGTTTCTCTTGAGCTTTTAAAACCCATGTCACCATTTAGGTAACCTTCCTAAATGAGGCAGTTTTTTTGTGTAACTCTATGCTGTGTGATGTTATATTTGGTTCTGTCCTGAAGAATACTAGTTAAACATTATGTAGTCCATTAGGTTCTATCCATGCTATAAATATTAATATGTTAAAACTAAATATGTGTAGGAAGCCACTGTAAATCAGTAAAACCTCGCAATCATCAAACCAATCAGATACCTTTCTTGGGCAGACCTTCAATGGTGCTTACTGGATTAGCCAAGTGCAACAGGTAGTAAATGATTGAATTAATTAATATTCACCCCCCTTGGACTTTCACATTTTGTTGAGTTCCAAAGTTATACACATTTATTGTGTTTTTTTATCGTCAACAACTACCTCAAAGAAAAACCTGTAATTTCAAAGTGAAGAAAACCTTTGAAAATGTAAAAATAAAACTTGACTTTAATTAGATAAAGTAAGTGTTCACCCTTTGTCAACACTTGTTAGAAACCCCTCTGGCTGCGTTTGTGAGTCTTGGGTAAGTCTCAAAGCTATGCAACACCTTGGTTGTGAAATGTTCTTTCCTTCAATCTTTCCAATATTCAAAAGGCTCTGCCAGGGTGTTGACTACGACTAGACAGAAGAATTCATGTTGTTTGAAAAACTTTCAAACCCAACCTGCAGCATATTATGAACAGAAGAGCACCAGACCACGCTAGGCAACTTGCCATACATTTTAAAACTTTATTATTTGCTTTTTTTAAGGACGGGAAAGAGGGAAAGATAAGGAGAGTTTCTGCTCAAAGAGCAGAGGGCCGTTGCCATGGATTAAAAAAAATATTTCAGACCAAAACATAACTATGGCACTCAGAAACATTCAACGTATTCTTGGTAAGAGCAAATTATATATAAACGCTGTCTTCTACTCTGTATTATTATCTTTATTGACCATACAATAGCACATTTCTACAACACTTAATGCAAGTATAAATATATTCTTTACCCCATTTATTTTATTAAGCAAAGAGCACAGCAAGAATACAACATAGAATTAAGAGACCACGCATCATTTCAAATCACAACATACTATTTCACGTCTCCCTGGTAACCCCTTATCCTAAAAAGGAGTATAAAATTATTCTACTAGTGTAGTTGTTTGAAAAAGGAAACTTAAAATGTATTCAGATTTGAGCAAACGTGACTTAAAACAGGCAACATTTTAAGTGGCAAAGCAACACTCTGGCAACAACACACCTGTTGAAAACCAGGTACAATTCACAGTAGTCGGATACAAACACTCAGACATGTTTAAACGCACAATTGAAGGCAGTAATCCTATGTTTTTGTTTGGTGTTGTGGAACCTCAGTAGTGTGTGTTGTGACAACAGTGTATGGTTGTACCATCTGTAGTGTGCAGAATCACTTTTCTTTACAGCCACTCCTCCTGTTTCTGTCTTCATGTCAATCACTGCTAACACAACAGTCATCCACATCATCCCTTCACCCACATCATCCTCTGAGAGCCGTCCTCTCCTGTCGTCCCTTCACCCACCTCGTCCTCAGCTCAGAGGATGTCTTCTGGCAATTGAACAAAGGGTGGATACTCATGGTGTCCAGCACTGCCAACTTTCCCCTGCCTCTCCCTGCGCCCTAATTATACCCAGAATGCTCTGTTCTGCACCAGCTGCAATGAAGGAGAGCAGTGAAAGCACACAGAATCATCAAGTGCTGTGAAGAGTCACACAGTGTGATGTCACAGCTGCCAATCAAAGTCAACCAGGAAGTATCAAATATACAGGGCAATGCAGGGAAACAGTCAGCTTGGCACCAGAAGACAGGATGTGCCAAGCATCTCTGAACGGCCACCCCGACTGTTAGAAGTTATAACATTGAGACTACAGAGGAGGATGGAGGTAATGAGTGTTATCTCAGCGTGTTACTTCCAAATCACAGAGACGCTGGGTGTGTTTTCAGTTTTCAACCCAGGGGAGAAGCTAAGGATGCCCAGTCCGTCTGAGCTACCTCTATGACCAAAGTATTCCACTGAACAATACAACAATAACATCCAGGTTGAGTGCTTCTACAGAATACAGGGATGCATCACTACCCACAAAACAGCATGACTGAATAAAAATAATATTGCACAGAATGGGTAGTATTCCTGATCAATGTGTGTGTGAATATTGTATGTATATGAGTGCGTGTGTGTGGTTTTAATGAAATGCAGGAGGTTAACTGTGGCAGCCAGGGACCTTTGATCCTCTATATAAGAGAATAATTAAACAAGCAAAAATCCCTCAACAGTACGTTCAGAATACTGAATTCTACGTTTGCAAACCATACTATCAACTACTATCAAGTACAAGACATGCATACTAAATACTTTACTATGATGCATAATGAGGATATATACTATGCACACCAAATACCAGATTTGTAGTACTACACCAGCAAATCACACTAGTGCACAACAGAACAATATAGTTGTTGTAAATAGTATGCTTCTCAAGTTCACTAAACTAGAATAGCACCTGCATTCCACTACTGGTTACTGGCTGAAGCTAAGCAGGGTCCATGTTGGACTGTTCCTGGATGAGAGAGCGGACAATGCTGAAATTGGTTGGAGTCAGCTACAGGAATAAATTATTGTGAGCTAAAAATGAATAGAATGTAAATGTAACAAAAAGGACAGAAAAACTCTATACTAGTACATAAATCAAGTGCACTGAACTACCAGGACAGAACAGAGACTGCAGGAGCAGAAAAACAAACACACGTTGGCGAGAAAGTTATTGCACAATGATTTCCCAGAGCGTTAAATAACATAACAAATAGTCATCAGAAATGCAGTTTGGTAGAGCTGTGTAGTAACACGCCAGAACTCAGAGGGAACAACATCACTGACAGTCCATGTGTGGAGCCACTGATACCAACTCACAGTTAACACAAATGGATGAGTGTTGGATGAGGGTTGGAAAGCCGGATCTGCTGCTTCTGAAATCTTCTAACTCAACTCCTTCAGAGCATCCCTCTCAATCGGTAGTCCACGAGAGGTGGAAAACAGGGTTCCCTGCGTAGCGATGTAGGGAATGACAAACAACAAAAGCAGGAGAACATTCATTCCTAAAAGGTCTCCATCGCTCCAGTCATCTCTCCCCAGGCCACTGGTCCATCATGAAGAGAAGACAGGATGGGCCATGCAGGACCACTCATCCATGCCACCACAGGAAATAGGACAGACAACAGTGCGTGTCCATGTGTCCCTCCCCCAGCCCAGCCAGTCCAGACTCTTGACATTGTTTTGAAAGTTCTACACTCGTTCTGAGCCCGGCTAATGAGCTGGGTCTAGTGAGCTGGGCCAAGTGAAGTGACACACTACTAGCCTGGAAGGGCGATAGCATTCTTATAGGTATGAGATGGTATGCTTAGATTTGAAGGAAAAAAAACAGTGCCATTTAAATTTAAGTTACTGAAGATGTGACACACAGAAAACGAGTCAAAATGTAAACGTGAGTAAACAGACTCTCCAGTGGCGGCCCCTTGGTGTGAGCAAGCATCCTATCCAGGACCACCGCTGAAGCAAATCTACAGAACATTGTGATGCAACTTGGAACCCAGGAAGTCTCTGAACCAGGCGTCAGTCGCTCATCAAGTGTTTACATGTTTGTTCTCTGCTGCCAGGTTCCTTCATCGCAGACTGAAACACACTGTGGCATTAGCAGCTCAGACATGTTGTGTCTAACCCAGCTCTAATGCCCTGTCCTCCCCCTGGCCGCTCCACGGGCCCAAGCACAGATTAACCTCCCACCCCTCACCATCTGGGCCATCCTCCCCTGTGGTCTCCCCCTGTTGCTCCTGCTACCAATGTACCGTGTTGACTATCCATGAGACCCCCCCACGGTACTATGGAAGTGTTGAGATCCCTTCTCTGTCTGTCTCTGCACTCTACTTCCTGTTGTGATGTCCTCCTCCCTGTGTGCAAGTTGTACATCCCACACATCCTAAAGGGATAACAGGAAACCCATGTTGAGACCCGCCCCCTTTGTCACCCTCAGTTTGCTGTCTGTCCTCTAGCCTGTCTGTCAGTCTGTCACAATGTGTTCCTTCACCCTGACCATCCTACCGTCTGTCCTCCAGCCTCTCTCTCCGTCTGTCCTGCTAAACGTTTCCACGGTGAAGAAGACTCCTAACACCGGTTAGTGCTGTGTGTGTGTGTTAGTAACAACAGGCCGGCCTCCCTCTTTTCGCCTTACTGGTGTGTGTGTTTAGCTTAGCTGAAGCGATTGGCTGCACCTCATTCCTCAGCAGGATGTGTTAAATGACCTACAGGCTCAGAGCCTCAGATGGTTCTACACACTGCATCTGTCAGGGGATCAGTGGGAGGCTGCACAAACGCACACACTAACACACGTACACACGCACACACTAACACACATTCCAGGGCAGCAGAGACCTGGACAGCTTTACAACAGCCCAGACCCTATTTTATGCCTGTTAGTTTGACGTCTAGGTGTGTGGTACGAAGGGTGTATGTTCAGCGTGTGTCTGTACAGACGTGGCCTAAAGTACCCTTGAATTTTATTCAAATAATGCAAGATTTTCGCTGAAAAGTGTTTATCTTTTGTCATCCATACAGAGCATATCTTTGGTTTTGCAGTAAAACTGAAAAAACGAACCTGTGAAAGGAACTGAATACTTTCTATTACATGAAGACATTCTTAACTGGCCTGGGCAATATTATTGACTGTAGTTGTGACACCTCAAGCAGACTTCTCTTTTAATTAGTATCACAGGTGACTACAATCACAATCACTAATTAAGCATTTTAATTGGAGAAAACAACTCTGCTGTATTGTGTCACTGTGTGCGTGACACCGAACATGGAAAAACAGAGAGTTGTCAGAGGAGGTAAGAAACGTCTTGTGTGTGTTTGGGGAAATCTGTGTATGCGTCGGCTGTGCATGTGTGTCGACGTGTGTACGCGTCCGTTGTGTGTGTGTGTGTTTGACAGGAGGTGTGTACGCGTCCGTTATGTGTGTGTGTGTTTGACGGGAGTTGTGTAGGCGCCCGTTGTGTGTGTGTGTGTGTTTGACGGAAGGTGTGTACGCGTCCGTTGTGTGTGTGTTTGATGGGAGTTGTGTAGGCGTCCGTTGTGTGTGTGTGTGTTTGACGGGAGTTGTGTAGGCGTCCGTTGTGTGTGTGTGTGTTTGACGGGAGGTGTGTACACGTCCGTTATGTGTGTATGTTCTGACAGTCAGCAGCAGGAGGGTGCAGGACGGCTTCACAGCTGAGAGAAATCAGGCCAATCGTCATGGAGACAGGCCTCCAACAGAACGCGTCCAGCAGGACTCCAGACCTTGCTTTGGGAACGCACTTAGTTTCTTTTAGACAGACATCTTCCTGCTCCACTTAGGATCTTTTTCCAAAAAGTAATACAAAAACACACACACTCTGGAAAAATAAATGAGCCCGCGCGCACACAAACACGCACCCAAAGCTTTAAAGTCTAGGCCAAATGGAGAACTGCAAGTCTTTTCCACTCTTTCAAGCCCATCAGACGCAGAGGGTATTTGCAACAGTAAGCAATGTGTTGTGAGTGGAGTGTGTGAACAATCTGCAAGGTAGGGGGTAAATAAGGTTAGCCATGCAGTTGCCTAGGAAACAACCAATCCAAAGCTGGGATTCAAGCCAAGCCAAACCTCTGCCCCACCCACCCATCCATCCATCCACCCAGCGCTTCCTGCTTCCTCTCCGTCCATCCAGGAAGGCATCCTCCAGACCTCAGAGTAATGAATGCTCTACATGAGTCTGTTTCTACTGAGCTTTAAATAACCCTGCTGTTGAGGTGGACACATGTACAGCCGAATACACGCAGAAAAAGAAATAACGAGAGTCAGAGAGAGAGTGACAAAGACAGAAACGACAGAGTGAGAGAGAATACATCAGTGTTTATGGGATTTATCTACAGTACTTCACAAGCGTTAGGCAGTTAAAAAAATGCTATTCATTTAAAACGGCAATTCTCTCAGGTACATGGTTGTGTAGACTTAGATAATAAAGTCAGCTGGAAGTTCCAAGCATCTTGGAGAATTTGCCACATTGCTTCAGCCTTCTCATGTAATCACAGACAATCTCGATGTTTTTAAGATGAAAATAGTCCTTTATAACCGAGTAACACAAAACGTTTTTGTAGTTTGTCATAAAAACGCTGAGTTTTTAGGTCATTTTCCTGCTGCAGAAACAAAGTTGTGACCGATGAGATGCCTACCTGATGGCATTGCGTGATTGGGTGCCTTAGACTTTTGCAAAGTACTGTAGCAGCACCGATAGGCCTGCTGACATAGCGAGTTAGCCGCTAAGTCCTGTTAGATAGTGATGACCAAGACGCAAGACGTTCTGTCCCACAGTGCAGAGGCTCATTCACACTGGCACTACCAGGTTGGGCCTCGCAGATAGTTGTCACGAGTATTCAACCAATGTGCTTGTCCACGCCATATTGCTGAATCTACCTTTAACACTTATCAGAGTCCACAGACTTTCTGTTGTAGTAGACAACAGTTTTAAATCACAGCATTTCTGTGCCAGGAAGTGAATGCGTAGGCTAATCTGTGTGAGTGTTCGCAGGTCCACAAAGCATACCGCTAAAAAGTAGGGTAAGGAGGAGTGGGAGTGATGACCCTAAACACACACACACATAAACACACTTTAACATACAGAACACCTTCACTTTGTTGAAAAGGGCACTCACTAAGCAAATACCACCTACACCAATAAATCAGCTCTGGCTTTGAGAATCCATCATTTACTAACTGGGTCAGTCTTCTGATGTTAGGCCCTCTTTCTTTCGTTTGTTCGTTCGTTCATTCCTTCCTTCCTTCCTTCTTTCTTTCTTCTCGTCTGATGGTGTTGGTGACGTGAAGGTCAGCGTGAGTGCTAACAGCTCTCCCAGGCTGTTCTACCTGGTCCAGGTGTGTGCCCTCTCGCATCCCTCTCTCTGACGCCTCTGTGGTTGTTAGTGAGAGAACAGAGGAGAACACGGCAGACCTGGGACCTGGGGTGATGAGCCCTCGTTTACCGCAAACACACACACACACACACACACACACACACACACACACACACACACACACACACACACACACACACAC
>JACXGM010000593.1:0-14384 GCA_016801145.1 Umbra pygmaea
GATAGGAATTTTGGGTTTTCATGAGCTGTATGCCAAAATCATCAGTATTAAAACAATAAATGACCTGAAATATTTCAGTTGGTGTGCAATGAATCTAAAATATATGAAAGTTTAATTTTTATCATTACATTATGGAAAATAATGAACTTTATCACAATATGCTAATTTCTTGAGAAGGACCTGTATATATATATATATACAGTCACCTAAAGGATTATTAGGAACACCCATTCAATTTCTCAGTAATGTAATTATCTACTCAACCAATCACATGGCAGTAGCTTCAATGCATTTAGGGGTGTGGTCCTGGTCAAGACAATCTACTAAACTCCAAACTGAATGTCAGAATGGGAAAGAAAGGTGATTTAAGCAATTTTGAGCGTGGCATGGTTGTTGGTGCCAGACGGGCCGGTGTTTCACAATCTGCTCAGTTACTGGGATTTTCACGCATAACAATTTCTAGGGTTTACACAGAATGGTGTGAAAAAAACATCCAGTATGCGGCAGTCATGTGCGCGAAAATGCCTTGTTGATGCTAGAGGTCAAAGGAGAATGGGCCGACTACTTCAAGCTGATAAAAGGGCAACTTTGACTGAAATAACCACTCATTACAACCGAGGTATGCAGCAAAGCATTTGTGAAGCCACAACACACACAACCTTGAGGTGGATGGGCTACAAAAGCAGAAGACCCAACCGGGTACCACTCATCTCCACTACAAATAGGAAAAAGAGGCTACAATTTGCAAGAGCTCACCAAAATTGGACAGTTGAAGACTGGAAAAATGTTGCCTGGTCTGATGAAACTCGATTTCTGTTGAGACATTTTGATGGTAGAGTCAGAATTTAGCGTAAACAGAATGAGAACATGTATACATCATGCTTTGTTACCACTGTGCAGGCTGGTGGTGGTGGTGTAATGGTTTGGGGGATGTTTTCTTGGCACACTTTAGGCCCCTTAGTGCCAATTGGGCATCGTTTAAATGCCACGGCCTACCTGAGCATTGTTTCTGACCATGTCCATCCCTTTATGGCCACCATGTACCCATCCTCTGATGGATACTTCCAGCAGGATAATGCACCATGTCACAAAGCTTGAATCATTTCTATTTGGTTTCTTGAACATGACAATGAGTTCACTGTACTAAAATGGCCCCCACAGTCACCAGATCTCAACCCAATAGAGCATCTTTGGGATGTGGTGGAACGGGAGCATTGTGCCCTGGATGTGCATCCCACAAATCTCCATCAAATGCAATATGCTATCCTATCAATATGGGCCAACATTTCTAAAGAATGCTTTCAGCACCTTGTTGAATCAATGCCACGTAGAATTAAGGCAGTTTTGAAGGCGAAAGGGGGTCAAACACAGTATTAGTATGGTGTTCCTAATAATCCTTTAGGTGAGTGTATATTAGGTTAGATTTGTATGTGATTGGTGAAATGTTTAGACAGTCGCCTATTTAAACAAGCGCTTTGGCAGTCCTGAAGTCAAAGCGATGGCAGATCTGGCTCTGTTAGAGCGCACTCTCTACATTGGGGTTTTTGGCCACTGGGACCTTTCAGCGGGAGGTCAGGGACAGGTCTGGTATCACAGCTAACAATATTCGAAGAATGCCAGCAGTTTTGGAGGCTATAAAGTTTATATACCCTTTCTCGTATATTCAATTTACATACACTTTTAAAAATGATGGGTTAAAAATAACCCAACGTGGGTTGTTTTATAACCCAACCGCTGGATCAATATTGCACTGGACCAACAGTAGTTAATTTTACCCAGCAAGATGGGTTGGTCATTTTTAACCCAACAGATGAGTTAAATATTCTACCCAAATGCTGGGTCAAATTAAATACAATTCTGGGTTGATTCAACTACATATTTGTTACATAGGTTGGTAACTCGTTAGTAATTGAAAAGGGCATGGCACACCTGGTATTAATTATATTAAGATGTCTTATAGAGGGGGTGGTGTTTTTTTTTGGCCAACCTTTATAGACAATGTTGTTCCATTTGATATGGTTAAACTGTTAAACAACAGAATAAGCATTAGTGAACAGCCTTACACTCCAGTACAGTTTATACACCTTAAGTTGTTTTTGAGCAGTCATTAACTCTGAAGAAGAATAAGCATTATATTGGTGTCCTGTTTTTAATTTGATGTCATGATATGCTTTCTAGCCAGGCAAGTGGCATTTCAGCTGCTGATTTGCAGCAAAACCCTGGGACATAAAAGCCCTACAAGCAAATGTACACCAGAATAGTGGACTCTCACATGCTGGAATGAAGGCAGAGTATGAACTTCCCCAAATGGGAGTTGTCACCTCATATCTGCAATCAGAAGAATCACAGACACATGCACACAGCTACATTTTCCTAACAAAACTATCTAAACTAGAACGGTTTTGTCATCATGGATGTAATAAGTCAAATGAACATGTTACACTTACTTTTAATGCTAATAACGTAAAATTGAATGGCAGTGAAATAACTTAGTAATTGATGTACCATACATGTACAAAAATTAAGGAAAATGCACAAAATAATGTACCTGCAATAGAGACTGCTGGGAAAAATATGATCAGTATATATTGATTCGTAAATGTTTTTTTACTTTAATAGGTAACGCAAGAAAGACAATAAGAATTAGACATGTAGTGTACACAAAACTTTTGTTATTATTTGCCTCGCTGGATGACCAGTCAGGTTCTATGCTGTGACGAGCGCTCAGTGTGTGGTCTCAGGTGGATGTGGACTCTGGTGATGATCTGATGACGGTCGAAGCACAAACAATCCATGGTCAACCGATATATGTTGGGTTGATGGATTTTGACTCAAAACATGAGTTGCACAAAATAACCCAACTTCCATATAAATAACCCATAATTGGTTAAACATTTCATAACCCAACGGTTTTTAGAGTGTATGATGATAATCAGCAAACTGTGAATAAAAGACAATTTTATGAGATTGCTGGGTTTCCAAATGTGAATGCGTCTGTAGCCACCACCCATGAATGATTATGCATTTATCAATTGCAAAAACGTTCATTCAATCAACGTTCAAATGCCAGGATGTTTGTTCTGAATATGGTAGCCCGGTGGCCGGGTTGGGATGCGCAACTATTATTTTAAACTGCGGTGTTGGATCAAGGCTCTACAGGAGGGCATACTGCATGGCTGGAGCCTCCTCTGTGAGTTATGCCCTCGTACAATTATTATAATAGTTCTACACAGTTCTTTGGTGAAACAGTTGGATGTGATTCCTCTAGGTGACAAAGGTTATGCCCTGACAGAGCACCTAATACTGCTTGCAAATCCCCAAACAAGCAGGAGCACAGGTTCAACAGTGCGTAAACCCGCACACGAACCACAGTGGAGAGATGTATAGGTTTCCTAAAGGGCAGGTGGCTCTGTCTTGTGTAAGCGAGGTGGCGGGGACGACCGCTAAACACCCCACAACAGGCCTGCAACATAATGATGGCAAGCAGGGTTCTCCACAATATTGCGCTGGAGAACGGTGCCTTTCAATGAAGATCAGAGGCAGTGGCCACAACAGCCACCGTTGGGGGCTCTACGAAGGAGACAGGATCTCCACAACATAATTCATTTATTAGAAATGCACTTCAGGTTCTCGTTAATCACTTTCAATTACTGTAGCAGTAACCTCAGTCAACACCGCATTTTCCTTTAACAATCGATGGCTGATTTTAAGCTTCCAAATAAAACCAAGCAGTTGGCCTGCACTTGAGACCTGAGCATCTCTATTTCTAACTCAGAAAAATTCATTTTCTTTGCCGGACGTTGCTAATCCATGTCGTAAATTCTACGAGGGCAAGGCCTCTAAACCGTGCATAAGTGGGCATGATATTTAAATTACGATTGATTTCAACCGTCTGATTCATCAACACCCGTTCAACAGATCTACACCGGTTTCTACGCACGTTTGATAAATGACAGCCATTGTGATTCTGGATGACATCACCAAGAAACAGCATAATACAACTCTGGAAAAAATTAAGAGACCTACGCATGATTATCATCATTGTAGAGTTAAAACATGTAAATAATATAATGTAAATCATCTTAATCAGGCATGTGATTCGCTAAGGACAAAAAAGTAGGAAAATATACTGAGAGCATTCACCCCCCGACAGAAGCAGGACCCATAACAATTTATTTGAACAAAAAAATATTTTTTATTTATTTTACAGCTAGATGTGCAACATCCAACTTTTTATGACACAAGAACAACTTATTTGAATTTAAAAAATAAAATATATATTTTTACAACATAACTTATTTGGTGGATATGTAACAGTGGGACGCCTTTCCGTCCATGGTTAAAACAACATTCGTTCTTATGTTCATTCATGTTTATTTGATGCTATTTATAACTAGAAGGAAGAGATGATCGATCGTCTCACAAGCAGCTTTAACCGAGGCTCTACAGCGATCTGTCAAAGTATCAAAGTATATTTTAACTTTTCCCTTTCAGGGAGGGATTTTTGCAATGGCACCAAGGTCATTGGCCAGGACATTAAGTGCCATCTTGAAAAATACCAAACTCCTTTTCTCTCAAAAGCAGCAATTCAATTCAACGTGAAGTGCCCTCACATTTACAACAGCGCCTCAAACAAATTTTGGTCACTGGCAACAAGTACTACTACAGTCACTCAGATTATTTAGGCAATATGTTTGACAACATTCTCAAGTATAATTGATGTATTCCCAGTTAGAAATAACATGGTTTACTGCTACATCTGTTTTTACTTCTGTGAACGAGACATAATATGTGAAATGTTTTAGCTACAGCTTTAAGGTTGCCATCTCAAGCAGTTGCAGTTCAAATCGTAACCAGGCTGGGAAATTAACTTAGCCACTGGCTGGTGGATGCCCTAATTTTACCAGCCAATTCTACAAATTCAAAAATGAAAACGCATTTGCCTCTGGTGGCAGATGGCTGCCAGGTGCAGACGTCGACCTCCATTGGCCAGCAGCGCTGACGAGACATCTAGCCTTTATTATGGATATCTATGTTTTAGACCAGCAAATGTGTGCAAATGTATATTTAAAACGGCACCGGCGGCATCACATTACATTTTCATCAACAGGTTACAAACTAGTTTGTTGTAGCTATATGGGTGCTCAACTTTTCTTGTTTTTAAATACATTAGGCCAAAATCGCAATTTACAAAAGATTAAATGTGTATGCACAGGCTCTTTAAGTGTAGGCTGTATATTGGCAATAACTAGATGGCAAATGCTAGACGTCTCTCGTCCCACATGTCTCAGTCAGTCATTAAATAAGTAAAATATTGCATTTATAGACATAGTGTTTAGTACTTATTCAAACATCAAGATCTTTGTTTACCTTTGCAAAACTTCGATCAGCTGCCTGCTGATGTGCGGTTGCTGCGGAACGGTATAGTGTCAAGATAGAGGGGGCGGAGTTATCAGGTTTACTGACAGTTTTAGGAGCAAGATTTAAAACAAGCTCTTTTTAAGAAATTCAATTGGCTAAATATTTGTAAAACAGACAGAAAGACGTAAATGGTGACCAATAGCATTGATTTATTGAAGAATAAAAAAACACCACCCCCCAAAAAAAGGGCACTTCGGACAAAAAGGGCATGTGCTCTGCACAGGTTGAGCCCTACCTGTGCACGTGCCTGCTTACAAGTAAAAGCTATTCCACAATCCCATTCATTGTAGCAAGTGCTTTTTCCCACAGATACACTTAGGCAATTAGAGTTTAACCACGTTTCAACTGGATTAGGTATCTGTAGAACATGCTGCCTTGTTGAAGCTGGATATCAAATTCCAGTTGTTGTAAATGTTCTTCGGTGTACTCGGGCACAAACATGTTGGTTGAATGTCACTCAGAATGTAAAAGCAAGTTGTAAAATTCCTCATCTGCAAATCCTAATTTAGTAGCAATTGTGTTACCAGCGACTGTGGTTACGAACTGTTTCACAGAATCTAGAGGACCTGCCGGGTGGGCTGGGCTTGGAACAAGGAAGTCAGCGTTGTAGTTCTCTACATACTGAAAAATCATACCACCTCGTCTGTTTAGCATTAAAAACGGCTGATCGAAACGTCACAGAAAGACAAGCTATAGCTTAAAAAATCAAGGACAACTGAGGCTTTAATGAGTAGGTTTGAAAGCCAGATCAGTCTAAAAGGGATGCTTATTTTCGTGACCGAATACACGCCTGTATTCATTTTTCCTATCTCCAAGGTCCATTGGATTTCCACCGTGACGTCAGCGTGTGAAAATTCTGCGCAAAATTTCAAATCTTGCTTTTACACTAGCCAGGCATGGGTGAAACATATCTCACTGTTCTACAAATGTCTGGGGGGAGCTACTAGCAACTCCAGATAGCTGTAGGGTGAAGTATCCCTTTAACAGCGAATGAGCACTTGCAGCAGTGTAAAAACAGTGTGTCTGTGTCATGTGACCACTGGCAGCAAAACGTATTTGAGAACAAACAAAATTACAATTAATTTTACTTGTCCATTCGGACAAGTGATTCTACGAGCTCCTTGACAAGCGGACAAGCCTTAATGTCGAGCCCTGCAGCCTCAAATCCCCTCCTTTTCACTCCGGCAGCTCTTGACCCCCCCCCCCCTCCCCGCCCCACTTTTTATTACACATCTGCATGATTCACGTAGGTCACATTTTCAGATCGGAAAAATCTGGAATTCCCTGAACTTAATTGTTCCCAAGCTATAGAAGAAATTCAAATGAGACAGCTAAAAATGTATATATTTTTATTTTCATTGTAGTGTCATATATATATATATCATTTTTAAAAGTATCCTGGCTGAAACTATTTATTCAACATTATTGCCAATGTTGAAAAAACTAAGACAAACAATAAATGCAAAACAATTTTATTTAACAATGTGTACATTAATACACTTTTTCAAGTTCCCTCTGATTTAATTTTCTTCTTTGAGCCTTTATTCAACAAGTTGGTGCATCATTCCTATAATACTGAACATACTTCAGATTTAGACTAGCTTCATAAGTACTGAACCTATTCATTGTTATCATCAAACATTGTATATGGAAACACTGTTTATGATAATTATTTTCATAAAGGAAAGTAGCAAAACTTTTAAAATATAGATATTATATTTTGACTACAACAGGCAACCCTCCTCCTCGCCACACACACCTTTTCTGAGTGAAGAAAATGTATTTGTAAAAGTTACATTGAACATAAAAAATTAAAATTACCAGGAAATCGGTGTAAAAATAATTAAAATTTATAATAGAGTAATATTATCTTATCCCAATATAATCATAGCCATTTTTTATTTTCAGTAAAGGAATAACTCATGTGGCCTTTGGTTTGCTAAAGAACTAAGGTGCTGCTTCTGTTGCACATATACTGATAGAACATGCATTCCCATTCAGCACACAGCTCTTTCAGCAAAATAACTATTTCTATAATGTCTCAATGCAAAAGGTCTAAATCTATGAATCATTAATATGTTCCAGCCCAGACCATCTGCTTGAAGACCAAGATAACAGTAAAACAAGACATCAGCCCTTCCCTCCAACAGTGCATACATTTAACAAGACACATCCATCTTTCTCTCAAGAGAATGGAGCTCACAAACCCACACATTATCAAAGTGACATACGTATCAATATGGAAGTAATAAAAAGTTTTAAAGATAAATTTAAGGATATGTATTTACTATTAGACAGTGAGAGATACATTTTTATTACCATAAAAGGGCACTGGACTGTTTTTAAACCCAAGCCACAACAGTGGCTTAGATCAATGGACAACACTATGCCACTCAACAAAGTGTAACATTCAATAATGAAAGGTCCTCAAATCTCTCTCT
The DNA here is from genome assembly GCA_016801145.1 of Umbra pygmaea. Lineage (NCBI taxonomy): Eukaryota > Metazoa > Chordata > Actinopteri > Esociformes > Umbridae > Umbra > Umbra pygmaea. Next base: position 7,863 of record JACXGM010000593.1, read on the forward strand.
GTACAATTCAATAAAAGCAATTTTCCTCAAACATGTTTTTTTTTTACAATATTTTAAGTAATTTAGAAGACAGCGAGTGAATTTCTTTTCATAATTTCTCAAAACTGGCACTACTGTATTTGGGAATCGAATCAAACAACTCTAGCATTACAAGCACAAGGCTCTTACCTACTGAGCTTGGTACACACCCACTACAACACTAATGTCAGTTTAAAGTCATTTGTCATAAAAATGACTAACCATCTGTTATGTAATCATGATACTGTATGTATGCCAAAGTGGGATGTTAAACAAGTTGGGTTTATGTTTTCATGCATCATAAAATGTGTCTCTTCAAACCACATATTTAAACTTTGACACAGACTTTGACTAATGAAAAACAAAGCTCTCTTTCTCTCTGATTACTTATTATTTACAACAGACTGAGTGACCTAGCTTTTAAAATCCCCAAGGGTAGACTTAGACATACTGTACAAACAACCTTCCCAACAGAACAGAGGGCTGGAACATTCCAGATGGGAGAGCAGGCAGGGGCTAGTGACTGGCCACAAGATTTCCTTTCAATTGATCATGAGACGAAAGTACTGTAAGTCTCAACACCTGCTGCAACAGATTACAATGAAAGCTCCAATAGGATCCAGAATAGTTCAGTCTGCTACATGGCTGTCTGGTGTCAAAATAAAAACATCTCCTTTAATGTATTCACCCTTCATAGCCTCTCATTCAGCAAGTACACAATTATACACTTTATAATCTCCAGAGTCTTTAATATAAGGTAAAAAAAATGCATATATATAAACAAATTAGGTAACCCTCCATCAAAACAAAAGAAAAAAAGGTTTTACTTTATTTGGATGGTCTAAATGACCATCTGTAGATGCTCTACAGGTATTCACACTAAAAAAACAATGTTAATGTTTTCTAAGGTTAAGGTTAGGGTTTGAATAAAGGTTAGGCTAAGGGTTGGGGAAATGGTTAAATTTAGGGATTGGATGAGGTTTAAGGTTAGGGTAAGTGTTAGTAGATAGGTAATTGAAATGTTATTGAAATGTTATTGATCTTTTGTAGATTGTTTTTGATACTCTGTAAAGCATCTACAGATAAACTATCCAAATAAAGTGTTACCGAAAAAAAATAGAATAAGGTTAGTGTTGGCAATAAATAACCAGTGTAGAAGTTCACATACCTCCCTAATTTGTATTGAAAAAGGCAAACAAACATACAAGCCAGAAGCCGATCTTATTCAGCACAGAGGAATGCATCAGAACATGAATCCAATCAGATAATATCTCAACGTTACCGGGCCAGTCTCACTGCATTATTCAGGTGTCTGTCTTATTACAACTAATATTTCTCTATGCTGAGGCAAATCATTACTATGTAGTAGTTTGAGTTATCAGAAGCCAGAGTAGCAATGTACCAACATTTGCACATATCGTTATTATAGGGCAGTGTTCAGTGTAAAACACAATAAAAAAGGGATGTTTTGATAACAGAGGTGGACTGCTTAGACAAAAGGAAATACTTGTTTGTACTGAAAAATATGTAAAAGCATATTCCTCCATTTAATGCACTGATGAACGTCACCCAGATGTAGCGGCTGTATCTTTTAGCAAAGCCCAGATAGGAAATAAAGTAGCAATATTACAGTCAACCAATGCCCTCTGCTGGAAAAAGAACCTAACTTCAGATGAATATGGTTTACAAATATGTACCAAAGTTCCCAAAGTCTGCTCAAGTCATCTGCTTGATTTTAAATAGAGTGAGTCAAAAAAGCACAATAAGGAAATCCCCCAAAAAAGTAGAACTAAGAAAAACAAAAGAATCAGACCAGCAACACCCAAAACATATGCCTTTTCTACTTATCAGAGCCATTGAATGTCTGCTCTTTAAATCCAGCCCTGTGCTTTTCTTCTTTACTGTTCCAGAAGCACATTGTGCAGAGACACTAAGGCTTTGGTCCATTGAGGAGACCTCAGATACAGATACTCAAAGGGTGGGGGGTTGTGTTCAGAGTCATTGTCAGTCAGGCAGGTGTCTGTCATTTCCCATCTCTGCCTGTGTGGAGGTTTGCGTAAGGGTGTCGTCTACTTGAGAACCAGGGTAGCCTCACTCCCATCTTTCCTCTTCAGGTACAGGCCGTGGGTGAGATGGTGTTCTCGCCGTAGGTACGCATAGAAGTAGTCTGACACCAACAAGATCTGACAAGAAGATAAAAACAAATTTATGCCAACAGTAATTCATTTTTGAATATTGTTACTGCCATTGTTACAGGAATTTAAGTCAAAGCACAAAGCTTGAACTAAGATTATATATTAGCAACTGGGTGATTTGGACATTGAATATAGGATTTGTATACCCTGGTTATGATTAAAAAGTATTTTCACTGTCCTTATTGCGTTAGTCACCGATTTGTAATACGTCTGACGCAAACACAACATCTCCATCAGTGATGTGTCAACACCCACATGAAAGCCACCTGTCCCCTGAGATGCAAAATGGGGCCAGTGAACCCAGCTCAAATGCAACCCCCTGATGAGGCACACTTGCTTTCCAGTCAGGCATGCTTACGGGGAGTAGACAAGGGCCCCAGAAGTGGACCAGTCCGTTTCTCAATGCCAAGGACGGAACATGAATGTGCATTGATTAATGGCCTATAGCTTTGCCTATCTTCTGTATTGCTGTCACTTCACCCTGGGTATTATTCCCCAATAGCTCTAAACTCTGTTACCCAGGATGCACTGAGTGAAGTAAGTCATCTCCCCGACCACCAAGCAAAATCAAAATAGTAACTAAGCAAAATAAGAAATGTCCTCTCACTTTCAACAGCTGTTATTTTCAGCAAACTGAACACGTGTAAATATCTGTATGAACATAAAAAAAGATTCAACAACTTAGACATAAACTGAACATGTTCCACAGATATGTGACTAACAGTAACAGTCAGTATCTGGTGTGGCCACCAGCTGCATTACGTAGTGCAGTGCACCTCCTCCTCATGGACTTCACTAGATTTTCCACTTCATGCTGTGAGATGAGACCATTTCTGAACCATGAGTAGTAGACAAAAGATGAGAACATTTCTGAACCATGAATGGTAAACAAAAGACCTATTCATACTACACACTGCATAAATACTGGTACAGAAAAGCCAAACTTGCCATTTTTGCTGTACATTCAAAGCATATTAAAACAGGATTAAAAAATGAACATGTGAAAAGAACATATACTTTCACCTATTATTTCTGTCTCTTTCAACACATTTGACCAACTAAAAATAACAGCCCATTCAGAGCTCCATCCCAACATTTTGTGTGAATGTGGCATTTGTTGCCACATTTGTTTTTTTCAGAAAGTCTTTGTATCAGTAATCCTTGCCCTAGTGTATAATTGAGCAGTGTGGGAAGTATAGGAAAAAGCTTCATCGGCATCTGGGAGACCTGCAATAAGAGTCTAAAGGCTCTTCATTTCTGAAGGAACACGACCAAAGCCTGGTGTGAACTAAATTGATGTGTTGAAACTAACACCCATTAAATTATTATTGATGTCCTCAAGAAGCAATTAACATTTTCCTCTCTGGAGATTAGAATTGTTTTGGTTAAGCCTACGCTGATCCTTGTGTCCTTAGCTAAGAAAAGTCTCAACGGAACAATAATTTTCCTTCTTCTCTGAAAGCAACACCAACTCAGTTCAGAACCTCGGAATCAGAAAATCATTTATTTCTTCAAGGAGTTACCCAGATTCTTAATGTGTGTGTAAATGTGCCGCAAGTGGTAAACAGAGGGTGTCAGTGTCAAATTAGAGTATTTAATGCAAATTACATTTGTGCTGAATATTGTATAGGTCAATCTGCCAGGTAATGCAAAACCTTGGTTTCTATGTCCTAAGTGCCAGGTCAGGTGTCAGTCACAATGAATTAGTGAAGGACACAGCTGGGGAAAAATATTCCTGTGTTCCAGTCTGGTTACCTCATTAATGAAGTCTGCACTCTGTACAGCCATGACTTCAACTCTACACAAGTCAATCCTGAACCTAAACTGCCTCTCAAGGAAATGGGTGCTGATTCTTGGTAGTTGAGCATTTATTGCATCTGTCAAATAACCCAAAGTTTGGTAGATTCCCTCCAAAGGTCCAATCAAAAACTGAAGAACCTAAATTAAAGATGGATTGATTACTAAAATGCACATATATTTTTGTAAATTAGTGACTGCACTATGAATTATTGGTGACATACAGAGCCGTACAAAAGTTTTAACACCCCCTTGGAAATTTCCACATTTTGTAATGTCTAGTGTGACAACCTGGATGAAATATTATTGTAATGGGATTTTTACAATTTTTCACACATCACACCCAACACTCCGAAAGTGCAAAATATTTTTATTGTGACAGACAACACCAGATTAACACCTCCTGGCTAGCTAGCTGAAGCTAAACAGATATATAAACAGATCACTTAAATGTTCTACTTGTAGAATCTGAGCCGTATTAATGGAACTGCATTCTCTTTTCAGTTTAAAAACGCTGTAAAAATATCCTTGATATTTAAAAAAATTCAATGAACTGTGTATATGGGATAATGATTCCTTACACTATACAGTGCTTTGTAACAAAAAAGAAAATCCAAAATGCATAAATATATAAAAAATTGTGTGGGGTTTGGGGGTATGGGGAGGGTATGGGGAAGACAATGTTGCCATGTACCTTTTTCTGTCCATCATTCCTGTTCATGTGATAAATAAATATATTTAAAAAAATTATATAAAAAATGGGACAGTTGACAAACACTGTGGAAGCACAACTTGCCATGCCCTCAGACATTCCTTTTCAAATGGCATAAGTCTAGTGTATATCATGATATTTATCAATATCGATAAATATCATGATATACACTAGGAAGCTGAACTTTTTAGTGCAATGCAATTGGCTAATGCAGTGCAGTGTTTTCAGGTAAAGAAAAGGAACAGAATAGATAAGATAACGGCCAGGAGACGGCTGTTCCCTCATTAACCCCATTTTTCTATTGAAACTTGTCCTTGAAACAATGTAGTTTTGATATGGTTTGTTTTTTTGTCTCACATGCAGATTTAACTCCATAGTTGCACTACTAGGTTATTTCTAATCATCATTTGGAACCATATCCACCATATCAGAAAATCCTGTCTAGCAGGTTCTTACTGGAATGGTTTCTATGCAAATCCTTTAAAATAGGACAAATACAGATTCCTATAAAATAGCTTCTCAAAAATGTTTTAATCTCATAGGAGTCTAATAGATCCTATTATGGTAATACATAAAAAAGGACTGTTTTATTAGACGTTCGTGTCTTAGTTTCAGTGAAAAATAAATTAGCTGAAAGTGGTGTTGCTACAGTTACTTTGAAAAAGTAATCTGATTACTGATTTCTCCTTTAAAAAATTAATTTAGTTACTTTTGAAATCAAGTAAACTGTAAAGTAACTAAGTTAAATTGCAAGTTACTTTATTAGTTACATTTAGCTAATAAATTTCCTGAAAAATAAATACAGCCAGTCTTTCTTGACTTCACTTAACATAAATACTTGTTTTTATAAAAAAATGATGATAGTGTCTTGACCAGGCATATTTAGCTGTTAACACTGTAATGGCAAAACTTATAATTTGTTGCAACATTGTTTATAAATGTAACTCTTAAATTCCTGTTAACATGTTTTTTTTAAAATAGCGCTTGTTTAAATTCACTGTAATAATCATTGTTAATTTATTGTTAATTCTTTATATAATGAGTTTCAACCAAATGCAATTTTATTGTCTGTAAAGAAACAATAAGAGTATATTATAGAAAAAAAGGAACATGTTTTTAATAACTTTTTATTAATAAGAGTAAAAAAAACATTGTACACACAATATGATTGAATATATTGTCAATGTCTCATGTGAAAACATGATTACATTTGAAAAACATTCACTAGAGTCTGTTTTATCCAGCAATAGATACATTTTAGCAACACATGAACATGGACACAATACCTATGTATGCAATGAATCTCTAATTGTAAGCGTAAATGTGTGGCTTAGCTAACTAGTTCAACATCTCCTGTTAACTACAGAAGTAGTCTAAAGTCAGAAGTCTAAAGCAGTGTTTCTCAAATGGGTGTACGTGTACCCCTAGGGGTGCTTTGGAGTACTGCAGGGGGTATATGACATTTTTGCAAAAATGCTAATTAAAAAATATGTCATGGATAATTCCTACAATAATTATACTTTTAAACATTTAAATGTTTTTGCTTAAAAAAGGTTGTTGTTTACTGAATCTATTTTACTTCTTTATATAGACTTTTTTCTACCCAATTTTTTTTTGCACTGGTTAGGGAGTACTTGGCACTGGTCAGGAGGTACTTGGCTTAAAAAGGCAATTCAAAGGGGGTACTTTTTTGGAAAAAACTTTGAGAAACACTGATCTACAGTGCTCATCAAGGGGAGGGGCTGTACTGAGGTGCACCGCAGGCAAATTAATTAAATTAAATTTCAGTGGTAGTTTTTA
>JACXGM010000593.1:14484-69067 GCA_016801145.1 Umbra pygmaea
TTTACTAATGACTTCGAGGTCGCAGCGCTGTCGTCATCTGTTTAACACGCTTCTGGCACGCCTATATCAGATACACCGATGTGATTGGTGCAGCTCGGCTACAAGGGCATAGTTAATGAGCAGAACGACTCGGTGCCAGAGTAACTTGCTGAGCAAATTCAAACTGTGCTCTCGCGAGAACTCTGGATTTCCAGGGTAAGTTTTTAAAAGGAAATAATACAATTAGCGGCCACCAGGTGTCTAATACAATACATTGGTTAATCTACAGCAGGGGTTCTCAAACCTCTCCTCAGGCCAGGAGTCCCAGTTTTAATTTTAACACTGAAATGACACACCTAATTAAATCAAAGGCTTGTTGTGTAGTTGACTTATTGAATCAGGTGTGCTAGTTTATGGTTAAAACTAAAACTTGGCATGTCTGGGGAGGCCCTAGGAGAGGTTTTGGAACCCCTGACCTACAGTACCGTACATACAACAGTAATGATAATTAAAGGAATACTTCACCGCTGGACAGATTAATATATATTTAAAATGGGTCTTTTATGTATTAGAAATGTTATAAAGTTTAGAAGTTGGTGGCTTGTGGTTCAAGAAAAGCCAGAAAATTTAGATTTGGGTCATTTGAATGAAATACAACAACTCCCAGAATGCACTTGCTTCAGTGCTCTACAAAGCCACTCCCAAGCCACGCCCACCGGTTAGAGGGCAGGAGTAATTGAAATCCAACACCTTTGCCTGGCCTTACATCTGCCATTACAAACTCACAGAAGAAATCTTAAGTTTACATTCAAGGAAGATAATTATTTTGCAAACAGTGTCTGCAGGCTTATCAACCAACCAAAGTTTTGAAGAGGACACCGATATGAACCCATCGGGTACAGTAGTAAACTCATTCGCCTATATCTGATCACATAGTTACACGTAGTGATATAGTTAGCATTAAAACAGCAAAGTAATGTTAGATATACACTCACCTAAAGGATTATTAGGAACACCATACTAATACTGTTTGACCTCCTTTCGCCTTCAGAATTGCCTTATGTGGCATTGATTCAACAAGGTGCTGAAAGCATTCTTTAGAGATGTTGGCCCATATTGATAGGATAGCATCTTGCAGTTGATGGAGATTTGTGGGATGCACATCCAGGGCACAAAGCTCCCGTTCCACCACATCCCAAAGATGCTCTATTGGGTTGAGATCTGGTGACTGTGGGGGCCATTTTATTACAGTGAACTCATTGCCATGTTCAAGAAACCAATTTGAAATGATTCGAGCTTTGTGACATGGTGCATGCTGACACAGTAATCTATTTAACTTCCTATCATTTACAGGACAACCACACGTTTTCAGCTAGAGATCCAAGTAGCAAGAAAATCTTCACACCACCCAGTTTATAGACTCATCAAAGGATGTTGCTACGACTTTCCGATAGCCTTTCAATGCCACATATTGTCTCCACTGAGTCCTCTTAGTCTTCACCTAAGTTTATATATTTTTCATGCTTTGTTTTTGTATCGTGCAGGAAATTATTACATGCATCATTTTTTGCAGGAGTCTCCAAACCCTTCCATGGAGGGCCTAATGTATGCCGGTGTTCGCTTTTACCTTGTACAGGGCTTATGAAGTAGCTCACTAAATTGGTTAAGACCAGGGTTCAAAATGAACTTTTTCATCTACCAGCCACACGGCTAGTGAATGTTCAAATTTTACCAGCCACACAACAGATTACTATTGTTTGGCTGGTCAGTGAAGCAAATCTACCAGCCACATGCATATTTTACAAGCATTTGGGCTGGTAAATGGTGCTAATTTTGAACCCTGGTTAGGACCTCCCCTCAGCTGGCAGTGTGGGTCCTAATTTGGCTCAAATTGAAGGGAAAGACCAAAAGCAGCATACACTAGGCCCTCCAAAGTAGGGTTTGAAAACCTCTGTTTTAATGTGTGCACTTGACTATGGTGGCACAACATTTATCCTTTGAGAATAACAAATAAATTTCATTTTACACTGTACTCCTGTGTACACAAAAGTTATACATTATAGACTTTATGAGGAGGCTGAATGGTTACTCTCACTGATTTAGCTGAAATCATAATTTCTATAGGCAAATACATACTCTAATGCAGTGCTTCCCAAACCTCACCTGGAGGACAACCAGCCAGTTCTTGTGTTTGAACTACCTGCTGGGTTGCACATTTGATTCAACTTGTCCACTAATTAACATGTCCTCAACTTTGTGGTTATATTGATTCTTGAGGGCTACAGCTAAACTCTGGCATTTCTGGTGGTCCTCCAGGAGAAGTTTGGGAACCACTAATGTCTAACACAAACCACAACTAATGCAAGTTTAACATTTTAATTGAAAACATAACATGAACAATTTCAAACTGATAGCTCATCCAGAGCTTCAGCAGTAGCCACAGTATCTCCATTGAAGAGCTGGATCTGTCTGATGTGTCTTTGTCTTCCAGTAGCTATTCCATAATGTGACAGCAGGCTATTAGGTGATATTGTCTACAAAAAAAACAAAGGACAAAGTTAGAGAGAACTGTATTCAAAGATTCCATTCTGTTTCATTCTAATTCTATTGTGATAAGTGTTGGGAACGTTACTTTAAAAAAGTAAATAGTTATAGTTACTCACTACTTGTTCCAAAAGTTAACTGAGTTAGTAACAGAATTATTCTATAATAAAAGTAACTATTTGCGTTACTGTTAAAAAAGTTTTGTAGATGCGTGTGTCGTGTATCTCTGTTTAGCTTTTGTTTTTGTGTGTGTGTGGCACGTGTGCTGGCATGTTTGTAAAAACACGATTGGCTACAATGAAACATGACTCTGCATTAGTCAATCATAATCGTAATTATAATCTCTTATTAACCCACCTCCTCACTAGCTGTGAGCCAGAGGTGCGTTCAGATTACACAGTTTATTCAATCAATGCATAGTAACGCACCGCATTTAACATCAAGTAATGTTAATGGTGTTGTAACGATAGGAAAAGTAATTAGTTAGATTACCCCGTTACTGAAAAAATAACATTGTTAACTAGCATTCCAAACACTGATTGTGATGCACGAGGGAAGCCCCAACACTCAGCTCGACTGTTTCAAACAGATTATCAATCTAGGAACTATTCTTTTTTTTAAATTACCTGCAGATGTTGGTTGCATCCAATTAAAACTAATAGACCAAATTAGCCTCACTTCACTGATCCGTTGTTTGTTTGTCTGTCTGCTGCAGCAGGCGAGGCGACGTAAGGAAGACATTGACAAGGCTGCAAAATCTGGCTAGCTAACATGTCCTAAAACCACTGAAATAATAATCAAGATTATTTTGTACATTACAATTAAGTTAAGGGTGGAAACTATACAAAACGTAAAATATCGATATTGACAGGAAACACATTTTCGATCTTTTGTGTTTTATACTGTAACTAAGCCAACAAAATGAGTGTGCGCGACATCACCAGACGGGTTCTTGCAGACCGCAATACATAACGATAGCTCAGCTGACTGAAGTGAAAAACAAACAAAATACTCACTTTATTTGTCCGTTTCTTCCTGCTGGCTTTGTCTGGCGTTTCCAATTCACCGTCAGTATTCTGAAATAAGTTTCCAGCACCCCTCTGTACACTTGTAGATCAAAGCTAGGGTGCTCTGTTACACATGAGTCTGCCCGGACACCTCCTCTTCTGCTCCGGTTCCTTGCTGGATTGCGGCTGGTACAGGTAGCCGGATTGAACAGAATACTGTTGTGTGTAACTGTAGACTTGAATGTTTGTACTCCATGTGTAACTTAATGGCGCCTTATCTTGGCTAGGTTGCGATTGCAAATGAGAACCTGTTCTCAATCGATTTACCTGGTTAATAAAAGTGAAATAAAAAAGCCACGACCATCGGATTCGCGCATTAGATCTTCAAAATCCCCTTCTGCCATATAATCTTCAAAACTACATTCCTCCATCGTGGTTAGCCTACTAAAGTATTACTTTGTTTTCTCCACAGAGCAATAGCCTGTTCGATTAGCTTCAAGATGTCTGACACTATTTTAAAATTATGGGAGTGAGGTCTCTGGTTGAAAACATGCAGAAGTAGCACAGACTACTGGTTGTAGTTTATAGGCACTGGGAAAAAAATCTTAGATGACACAAAATGATGCAAAAAGATCATTTTGCGTCATATCTGAAGATTTTTTTCCAGACACAAAATAGAGAGGTTTCCTGTCTCATGGGGACATGAGGGAGGGTTAGAATTAGTTCAGTAATACTACTGGGTTTATACTGATGCAAAGCTTAATGCTAATCTGTAAAGTGCCCATTTAAACAACAAAATTCTGAAGTTAAAGGTTCAGTTTGTAGTGCTGTAACAAATTAATTACTTTCCTACAAAATAAATGTCTAATCTATACTGCATGCTAAACAGCTTTTTCAGCTCACCTTTTGATAACAATACATCCCAATGTTTACACTCAAAGACTTTGAAGTCTGTGAAAAAAAAACGATATCCCTACAAGGGATTTTAGCCAAAAACAGAAGTAATGTTCTATTATCTGTTTGAGACCGTAAAAAGAAGTGGCGGATTGCGTCAGAATTGTACGTAATTTATAGAGTTATCACTCAAATAATACAAATAGGCTTGAGTTAAATTAAGAGGAGAGGTGAGGAGGGGCATCAACAGACCAGACCCAGGCTTCCGGGGCTCTAGCACTGGGTATTTTATTGTCAGCCCGTTCTGCGAGCTGACAAACACAGTGATGGAATAAACATTTGCAAAGCAAGCCAACAGTACTTTGTTAGAATAGACTTCTACATGTACTGGTTCAATTGCGCACTAGCAAGAGAGACTGTCCATATCCATCAATGAACCATAACAGTCACTACGTTGTTGAAGTTGAAACTAGTAGGCAGTTTCGAATTTGGTTTCTAAAATCATAGAATTTTGTTTATTCTTCTAAAGGGAAAAAGACGACAAAAAGATCAGTCCTGTTTTCCTGGACTAAGCCACACTATAGCCCAGTGTATCAGACGAAGTACACATCGGTTAGCTTATGGTTAGGGACCATAAATCAATGACACGCCTCAAAGTTATTAACTCAATAGGTTTACATCATGTGGCTTAGAAACCTCAAAACACTATCCAATTGGTTAGAGAGCACACCCACATGTTGCACATCCTTTGGTATTTACAGATAATGTTTTCTTTTATAAACATTTGAAACTTGGAAAATTCAAGTTTTTGTTCAATCACTTGGAAAACTCAAATCACTTTTAAATTGTTCAGAGCCTTTGGACTTCCCCAAAAAAGATTTTGGTCAAAGGCTGTGCAACATGTGATTTTTTTCCTTTGTGAAGAATCTGAAAGATTTTTTTGAGGTTTCTAAGTCATAAAAAAAAATTAAATTGCCCCCGCCCCAGTGGGGTAACTGGCCCTCCTAAGAAGAATCTTAATTTTGCCAACAAAAAAGTTTTAGATTTTTATATGGACCATAGCCAAGTTTAGGCAAATTAATTATGAAGGGAAATAAATGTCTAGAGTTTACACTAAAAATTTCAGAAGTTACTAGATTTCAGATACAGTTACCCCCAGCACACTTATCCAAAATATTACTCCTTTTATGAAAATGTATCAATTTTTTTTGCTAGAACAGTGGATAATTTTCCATACGGCTTTCCTGGTGCATTAAAAAAAATATTGATTTAACTTAATTGAAATCTATCTACAATATATTCAAAATATAGAAACATTAGTTCAATTTACCTCAAAATCATTTTGTAGGATTACCTACAAAAGGTGTGATTATTCAAAGAAAAATTTTAGTTGTGGATTATCAGTGCCAGCCAAGGAAAGTGTTGGGCAATACATTTGTTGAAATGTTGTGGCCAATATGTGAAATAAATACCTTTGAGAAATTATTGACAGTCCCTAACCATTTCCTGTTACACTGTTACAAATACTTTGACTAAAGAAAAACGCTATTCATCAAAATAATTAATCACATTGTCATTCCTAACCCATATACAGCCTACTCTATGAATACACAGAGCTAGGGATCATATCACTCCTGTATTGGAGTCTTTGCACTGGCTACCTGTCAGGTACCGTATTGATTTTAAAACCCTTATGTTGGCATATAAGGCTTTGCACAATCTGGCTCATCAGTACTTCATTTATTAATGCCCTACATACGTTGTAATCTGGCTCCTCAGTACTTGTCTGATTTATTAATGCCCTACATACCACGTCGTAATCTGTGTTCCTCAGTACTTGTCTGATTTATAAATGCCCTACATACGTCGTAATCTGCGTTCCTCTCAGAGTGGTCTCTTGGTTGTTCTAGGGGTGATAGAGCATTTTCTCTCTATGCTCCAAAGCTTTGGAATTCTCTCCCAGCCAATATCAGGGAAGCAAACACATTAGTGACTTTTAAATCTCTTCTTAAAACATTTTATATTGGGATTGCTTTTACTTGATTCATCATTGTTAGTTTTTTTAAAGTGTGTAGTTTCTCTGTTGTTATGTTTTTACTGTAAAGCACTTTGAGAAAACAACTTTAAAAGGCACTATATAAAATAAATGTATTATTCTTATTATTTTTATTATTATTTTGACACTGCTTTCTTAAAACAGTTTTGGGCCATACTGTACAAAGGGAGCTTCCCTCGGGAGTTAGAAGCAATTCATACAGCAATCAGTAACAAACAGGCCTCATTTAAATTAAGAAATTCATTATATATTAATACAATTACATTTGTTAAATGGCAGTCTCTTTCCCAAAATATATACAGATGTCACACAATAGTGGCGAAAAAGGGGTGGAACTTTACCGTGGTATACCGAGGTGCACTTCGGCTGAGTGAATAAAATTTCGGTGGCAGTTTTTAAAAGAAAACAATAAAACAAATGGCCGCCAGGTGGCTCCAGGGTGCACATTCATCCAAATCATTTGCATTAAACATGTTGTTCACTACCGATTATTATTTTATTATTAAAACAACTACGTTCTGAAGTTGAATGTATTACTTGTAACGCTTTAGTCATTAAACTATTGTCCTAAAATATAACTGTCTCATGTAAACTGCTTACTGTATATTTAAAATACCTTTTTATTTACGAAATTCTTCACAGTCTAATCAGTTAAAGTTAACTCCTGAACACATATTGAGTTCATACGGTCTTGATGGTGTAGTGGAAACAACTAAGGTCTCCTAACCGGGCGACCAGGGTTCGACTCCAAGCGCACCACCAATGTATATTTATGGTGTCAAAGTATATTAATCATACACTGTTCGTTACTGCTTTTATTTTATTAGAAATTGCTGTTGTTCATTTTGTTCATCTAAAAGTAGTAATGGGTACATCTATTAATCATAAACTGTTCAGTTACTGCTTTCATAAACTACTGTAGTAATGGGCACATCATAAACTAGTAATGAGTAAAGTAACTCTATTACTGATTGTGATAATTTGATTTCAACAGGAATTGTGACCAGATCGACTTTGATAACTATCGTGAATTTTAGGCGTTGCTTTTGTGTAGGGAAAGATAATCTTATTTTTTTATATCAAGAAATAGTTTAAAAACGTCACCAGAACTTTTTCCCATGACTTACAGTGAGAGAGAACGCTTTGTGAACTACAGTACATCTCGTCTCGAATACGTCAGTGGATGTTAGGCAATGTGAGGCAACAATATACGTCAGGTAAGCGACTTGTTCTTCAGGCATTCCCAGGGATTCCTGTGTATACGTCACAACGCTACTTTTGTGAATAATCATCTATATTTGTGAAGAGTCAATGTACCACACAGCTCAGCAGTGTGTAAGATGGTAGGGATATAACAGAACAATGATCATTCGTTACATTTGCAGTTCAAATTTCTGTGCTGACTGTGGACCAGGACATGACGAAATGTAAAAAGGGAACTACTACAGCAATCAGAATGAGAAACGGTAATTCCGTTTACATTTAGTGACTATTTTCCCAATATAAATGACTCCTGCAACCATATATTTTGACTTTTGACCAAAAGTTGACCTGTAGTAACTAGGGCCCTTTAAAAAAGGACGTTTGGGGTCCCCTGCTGGAGCTGCTGCCCCCGCGACCCGATCACGGATAAGCGGATGAAAATGGATGGATTTTGTTTATGTTTTGTGAATATTTTTTATAAATAGGTGACTCATGCCACAATATAGTTATAACAAAAAGTCATTTTATTTTCTATTTTTTATTGCTCTTTATTTTTAATAACAGACAATATGAAAAAAATGACAATGAGAAATACAAGGTAAAAAATGGTCTACAGAAGCATTAATATGCTTACAGAGAAGACATTCTCTTCAAGGTAAATAACTTTCACCACGGTCCCTTACTACACCTACAGTAACAGGCGCGTTGGACATACATTCAGTTTTTGCGCTCTTACTGCATCGTCATTTTTTGTGATTTTGAGTTGATCAAAACTGTAAAACTTCAGTCTTAATTAGCTCTACAAACTACACCTAAAAGTGGAAGAAATCAAAGAATTGCATGAAGTTACTGCTTCGGACGTCATGAATTACTTGATTTTTCCGTACCAAAGCAAATTTTGGAGCAGTGGTTCGAATGGAATTGTAGTTATGGTTTGAAGCACGTTTTGAAACTTCTGTGTCAAACTGCCATAACCTCATCGTAAATAGCCATCTTTGTTGTGACTGTGGCCGACTTGCCGGTAGCATGTAAGATTCAACCGATGCAGTATAATGCTAACCAACCAATTGGCAGAAGTTGACACCTTAAGACACAGCCCCTTCTCATTTGCATAATGAGGCAGAAATGCATACAGAAATGTAAAAAGGACAGGGAGAAATAAATAGCGTTGAAGAAATAAATAGGGTAAAAAATACAAAGGAATAATAAAACAGACAACAATATTAAAATATACACATTAATACATACATTTAAAAAAATAAGTCATTAATAAATAAAGTTGAAGATTATAACGGACAATAAATAAATAAGGTAATTATTACAAAGGTTAATAAATAAAGAAGCTAATTAAAAGAGATATATACATTAATGTCTCTAAATTGTATAATTTAATTACTAACTAAATTTATTTATTTACTTTATTTGTTGTGCAATTAATCGTATTCTTATTTATTTTTTTAACATTTATTTATTTATATATTTATTTCTTATTTTGGCAGACTTGGTCCTCCATAAGCGATGGGCAGACTGAACAACTTGGCCCATACCTAAACTTCACTAAACTTGCTTTTGAGCTACAGTAACACATTGAACAAGTTTTTTTGCTTGGGAATAGTTTCATGTAATCAGCACGTGGGGGGTTGGGGGTTTTGAAACACAATGACTATAGCTAATTGGCCATCAGAGCATGGTCTGGCCAAGGGGAGGTTTAAAGTGTCACCTTTTTACAAAATTCTACAAACCAAGCCATGAAGTCCAAGAAATTTTCTGTAGACCTCTAAGACAGGATTGTATCGAGGAACAGATCTGAAGAAGGGTACAGAAAAATATCTGCAGCATTGAAGGTCCCAATGAGCACAGTGGCCTCCATCATCTGTAAATGGAAGAAGTTTGGAACCACCAGGACTCTTCCTAGAACTGGCTGCCCCGCCAAACTGAGCGATCGGGGGAGAAGAGCTTTATTAAGGGAGGTGACCAAGAACCCGATGGTCACTCTGACAGAGCTCCAGTGTTTCTCTGTGGAGAGAGGAGAACCTTCAAGAAGAACAACTGTCGCTGCAGCACTCCACCAATCCGGCCTGTATGGTACAGTGGCCAGACGGAAGCCACTCCTCGGTAAAAGGCACATGAGAGCCCACCTGGAGTTTGACAAAAGGCACCTGAAGGACTCTCAGACCATGAGAAACAAAATTCTGTAGTCTGATGAAACAAAGATTGAACTCTATGACCTGAATGGCAAGCGTCATGTCTGGAGGAAACCAGGCACCCCTCATCACCTGGCCAATACCATCCTTACAGTGAAGCATGGTGGTGGCAGCATCATGCTGTGGGCATGTATTTCAGCGGCAGGAACTGGGAGAGTAGTCAGGATCGAGGGAAAGATGAATGCAGCAATGTACAGAGACATCCTTGCTGAAAACCTGCTCCAGAGCGCTCTGGACCTCAGACTGGGCAAAGGTTCTTCTTCCAACAGGACAATGACACTAAGCACACAGCCAAGATAACAAAGATGTCCTGTAGCCCCAACTCTGTGAATGTCCTTGAGTGGCCAATCCAGAGCCCAGACTTGAACCCGATTGAACACCTCTGGAGAGATCTGAAAATGGCTGTGCACTGACGCTCCCCATCCAACCTGATGGAGCTTGAGTGGTCCTGCAAAGAAGAATGGGAGAAACTGCCCAAAAATAGGTGTGCCAAGCTTGTAGCATTATACTCAAAAAGACATGAGGGTGTATTTGCTGCCAAAGGTGCTTCAACAAAGTATTGAGCAGAGGCTGTGAATACTTATGTACATATGCTGTTAGTAGTTTTTTATTCTTAATAAATCTGCTAAAATTTCAAACACACCTCTTTCACGTTTTCATTATGGGGTATTGTTTGTAGAATTTTGATTGAAATAATGAATTTAATTCATTTTGGAATAAGGGTGTAACATATAAAAATGTGGAAAAAAGTGAAGCACTGTGAATGTGCTGTATGTTTTCAATGGTTTTTGAGCAGTCAGGATTGTTTCAAACTAGAAACAATTTGTCCAAAATTACATGAAGACTACACATACTTGTAC
Source organism: Umbra pygmaea (assembly GCA_016801145.1). Taxonomy (NCBI): domain Eukaryota; kingdom Metazoa; phylum Chordata; class Actinopteri; order Esociformes; family Umbridae; genus Umbra; species Umbra pygmaea. The sequence continues at coordinate 25,232 of JACXGM010000593.1, forward strand.
ATTTCAGCTACACACACCTAACATAGCAAGAATGGACAAAGCCTTGGAGCATGAATTACTTTACACATACAACTTTACAGGTACTTAAGTTTGTTTATTGAATTAGAACACGGGTCAAATCTTTTAAACATGTATTTGGTTAGCTTCTCTTCTGAAGTCTGAATGAAGTAGGCTAATATCTAGAAGTTGCAAACATGTATTGTACAGTAGGCTACAACTCGCTGTGCTTTCAGAGTAGAGTATTTGAAATGGTCCAAGAGCCACTATGCGTCAGTAATTAACCACTTCATGTTAACTAAATATGGTGATTGGTGACACGGTATAAAAATGTGCATTTTAGACTACTGACATCTGTATCATAACAATCTGCTGTTAGCAAAAGTGAACCGGCAATCATTACTGCAGTAGGTATTGCAACAGAGAGCTGGCTTTGTGAAACGTGATCATAATGTTAGCTAGCAGCTACTAATTTAAAAAATTAGCCAATTAGCCCCACCTCGTTCATATTATATGAATTACCCATGAGTTCCTCGGTTAGATAGCATGTTCGAAATTTTTGCAAATTCTGCAAGCTTTTGTGACAAATTCAAACTTTTCTAATACTGATCAATAATGCACAAAATACCTTAGCTTCTGGTAAAAATGTTTGACCATCACTTATTCACTTATGTCTGCATTCTTAACAGATTTCATTTTTGCCTGTGTAATCCCCATCCCTAACTTATATCACACTATGTAGTCATAATGTAATATGAAATTGTTTTAGATCTATTTTTGCCACATCACCAGACCTAATTCCACAGCTTCAAAACCATATTTCAAACTATAATTTCATGAATATCAATGATCATGTGTTGCATCTATAGAAACCTTTGAGCAAGGATCTTTGTGCATTTCTCCTGTCCAATCCATTAGCAAATGGGCAACATAAATAAAAAAAATTAATATACCCATGCCCAAGACTAACAATTTAAAAGATGGTACAACATTTTGAACAGTCAACTCACCTGTGCCACATTAAAGAGCAGTGTGATTGCATAGTAGAAGTTGGAGTTGGCACTGCCGGCGTAGATCCAAAGATGCCAGAGCACAGGAAACAGGGCCGAGCACGCCAACAACACAACCGACACCAGAAAGATATTCCTGAGGACTGAAACATGCAAAAAGAAAAATAGGTAAAATATATCCACACTATACAAAAATAGTGAACATTTTGAAATAACTTTAAGTCAATATATAAAGGCATCTACTAAACGTCTTAAGTGTTTAATGTAACAGGTGTGAACTGTAAACAGGGAAAATATAACTTTGAATGTGTTCAAAAGAAACACACACGAATAATAAAAAATACTCAGACTAGGATAATCTCTCAAAAATGTTAGTTTGTTAAATATATCCCTATTTGCATGATTTCTATTTCTATTTTAGTCAATGAATACAGGATGTTTTTCCTACATTCAAAGAGGCTATAATTAGTGACAGAATATTTCAGCAAAATGTAATTACATGTACTGTATGTCTTTAATATGTAATTGTTGTACAGACCTAATACACAAATATATTATAAACATACTATATACATATTATACATCACAGTATGATTCAGAAGGTATGGTTTACATGTACAGACTGTAAATAGGTTGTTACTCTCCTTTCACCCTTATATCTTAGTGTTTACATTTTTTTAAATTTGTTTACATTATTTTTTTACTATTATAACTGCATTGCTGAGCCGTTGCACAAGGTTTTCACTATACATGCAATTACATCTGCGTCGCCTGTACATGTGACCTAGTTCAAGTGGCCTCTGAGCAATACAGTTAAAGCAGTGTCATGGAAATATTTTTTGGGTTTAACAGGAACCTGATCAATTAAACTTCAACACCTTGGCGTAATTGGGTCTACCACTACTACAGAAGCTATCCAACCCAAAATCATATTTATACATTAAAGTAAATACTGTATTTGGCATTATCATGTTTGTACATCCATATTAATTCAGAAATGTCAGAAGATTTTATTATTAAACTGCTTTCCTGTACATCAAAGACTACTCTGCTAGTATTGTGTATGGCTCTATGGCTTTTGTTGAAAATACTATTATGGCTAGACCTGAGTGCATTTGAGTAGTTTAACATGGTCGGTAGACTTATCAATGGAAAGGGACCTTTTTCTACTGACTTTAACTGAGTGTCTATGTAAAAATAAAGGTCTAAAAAAATCTAGCAACTGATATTATTAATCTGAGTCAGTAACGCAAAAACCTAAGTCATTGAGCTAAGTCTACATTTAGCCACCTGTTTGGCAGAATTATTATAAATTAAATGAATAACAAATAATTTCACTTGCATACTTTGTGTTTGCAGAGCTTTAAAACTCCATTCAAGATGCATAGAGCTGTTTGAAACAAGATAAAATGGGGAGCTAATAATTACACGTGTCCAATGACAAATGTGTAAATTGTGTTCTGCTGTTGCGAAACTCTCTGCTACAGTGTACCCCAATAAAAATAAGAAGAGAATCACCCACATCTGTAAAGGTGGTTCCAGGCAGGTAGGAAGGCCATATAGAGTGCAATGTCACCAACAGTGGGGTAGGACTTGAAGATGGAGATGATGGCAATCTGCATGAAGATCAGAAAGACTGGGTGCTCCCTGGAAGAGGGGACAGAGATATTACTGCTCTATGGCAGGACAACAATATGTACAGGACGTTCTAAACACATAGAAACTCTCATTTGTATAGCATACTGATCATTTATGAACATCATGAATAATTATCATACTACAAATATAATGGTTATCATTTCTTTATCTCCACTTCAAAGTGTTGTACCCCACTTGGATTGTTCTCCACCAAGTCACTGCCCTTTAAAGAGCATTTTCCTAACCATCGTATTGCTTGCTCTTCTTGATATTAGGCAGGGTAATAGGCACTTTGTGACAAATGCCAATGTAGAAGTTTTATTTATGCGATAGCTCAGTAAAATAGCTAAGGAAAACAATTATATTTTCATCGACTGTAAAGGGGAATTGATGTTTTATCTAGTTCTGATTTGTACGAAACGTATGGTATGGAGACTTTGTTTACCATGGTCAAGCAGAAGTCTTACATGGCAAGAATCCATGTGCAAGGTGCACACAATGTAGGCAAACATGATTATATAATGCGTGTTAATGTTAAAACTGCTTATGCGCAACTAAAATTATTGCAAACAAATCCTAGCTGTGTTAACCCTAGAACTGCCCTCAAAACCGGCTAAACGCAGTATAACCTTATAACAATTGTGATTGTCAGGGCTTGACATGAACTTTATTGGCCACTTGTCCTTCAGACAAGGAATTCTATTTTTTATAGCAAAAACTCCTTCTCTGAAGCAGAATTTATTTTTTTAATAACATGCATGTCTGTATTTCTGGGAAACAAGCAATAGGCCTACATTTCTCCCCTGTGTCATGTTGGAACCAGGGAATGTCAGGTAAAAAAGTACAGTTTCATTTTTCCTTTGTATTCACGGAGGGATCTTTGCAATGGAACCAAGGTCATCGGTCAGGGCATTAAGGCCATCTAGAAAAAAACAGCCAACTCAATCGCTCTTAGAATCAGCCATTCAATGTGAAGTGCCATCACATTTACAACAAGGCCGAAACTAACATTTTGGTCACACTGGCAAATACTACTATAGTCACTCAGATTGTTCTTAGTTAGAAATATCATGGTATACTGCTGCATCTTTTTATTCGAGACATAAAATGTGACAAAAGTTTTAGCTATCGCCTTAAGGTTACCATGGTAAAGGAGTCCGCAGAATATCTGTCACTTGCAATCTTGAATCAGACTTTTTTTTCAAGCAGTTGCAGTTCAAACTCGTAACCAAGCTGGGAAATTATTCTAGCCACTGTGGCTGGTGCATGCCCAAATTTTACCAGCCAATTCCCCCAATTCAAACATAAAAAAATCACAATAGCATGTTCTGTATATTTTTTATTTATTAATTTATTTATTATTATGTCTTATTAATATAAGCAAATTACAAAAACTAACATGTTGTGAAGACAAGTCTGTGAGACCTACAACTACTTTTAGTTGGCTACTTTTAGACGTCCAACAGTTGGTAGTTTGTAGTGTTGTCACGATACCAAAATTATTGTTTCGATACCGATACCAAGTAAAGCATTGCGATTTCGATACTTTTTCGATACTTTTCCTGAAAAGGGAGAAACACTGTCAAATATCATTGCTGTGCTTTATTTTAAAACTGAGACAACATTCTAATCATATAATAACCTAATATAAATAAGTCACTGACAAATGCACATGCTCTTAGGGATGGGCCGATAGCGATACCAGTACTTGGTATCCACATTTTAAGAGCATTATGCTGCTCAACACTTTACAGATTAGCTATAGATGGCCAAAGTTGTAGGCTAAATCGGATTCGCGTAAATGTTTCAATGGAAATGTAGAGCTATTCTAGCCCTATGCATGTATTTCATATTAATGATAACGACAGTCTACTTCCTCATTCAGAGACCATGCTTATAAAGCTGTACACCTGTATATATTGCTATTTAAAAAAGAAAGAAAAGCGATAAATGCAATAATGCTTCCCTGCAATATGAGGTTGCACACAAAATCACCACCTAAAATGCATAATCATTCCAAAGACAGAACCACACATTAGCTATTGAAAAAAACTATTTTCCTCAGCATTTGTCCATTAGAGTTAAAATGGCGAAATATGAAATCGTTTCTCATTGCTATTTTCATGTAGCCTAATATTTGTAAAATTATAGGTAAAAAATATTAGAATCCTCAAGGTACATTAAGTACAGGAACGAACAAAGGATGCAAGATATTAAGCTATTCGGTGCATACTGTAACTGTAGAAAACGGCATGAGGAATGCCCCGGACCTAGCCTATGAAAGCCACCTTCAGGAAGGAAAGACAAATATTGGTAGTTTGCAACACTTTTGGTTATATGATTAATATATATATTATAATATATGATTAGGTCATTCCCTGTTTTGGAGAAAGTCACTTCAAACAGACATTAGGGCAAATGCGAACACAAACGTCTATTGCGTTCGCGTTTCTCTCACTTTAGCTATGAAGGAGACGTAAACCATCTGTAATAAATACTATTACATATTCTTGAACTGCAATGTAAATTATGTTCTTCTGGATATGTAGGAATATTTACTTTTCTATATTTGAATTGGCTGATCAACATCTAAGAAATAGCAGGTTTTAGATTTTAGACAGGCTATTGGTTGATAATGATAATAATTGATGATGATAATGCCCATCGTAAGCCTACTATTTCTCTAGATAGCCTCGTCAAACTACGGTGGTGCAAAATAGTGACTTGTCACAAAATAAACCATAGCCTCCTCATTTGATTTAAGGGCATGAACGTGATCATGTTATCTTTCACATACTAACCTGTCTGTCTTTAAACTCCTTGTACAATTCGGCGTGCATGTCGGCCAAGTGTTTCGCCAGGTTCGAGGTGTTGGCTCACTTTGTTTGCATTTGTTTGTAGCACTGACGACAAACAGGTCTCGACTTATAGGTAGCTTATGCCCTCACTGTCAGCAAGGTAGGCAAAGTACTTGCATATTTCACTCCTCGCATTATCTTTTTTATCTACTAGTCATGGACTGGCTACAACAGTATCACTTGTACACTTGTGCTCGCACATGCAGCCATCTAGCTGTAGTGTTTGTTTGTCACATGACAGCTGCAGCTTCTTTGCTGTGTGCGTGAGGAGAAAAAACACAGACGTCCATAGGGAGGCACTGGAAGCGTGCGTTGCACACACACCAACATGAAATAGGTCTCTTATAAATCTGGAACTTGGTCATTCTTAAAAGTATCGATACTAATATATTTAGGAATCGTGACGTTTTAAATCTCTGAGAATCGCGATACTTTTGAAGTATCGGTGCACCGTGCAACACTAGTAGTTTGTTGGTGTAAAACCTTACTGTTGTAACCTAGTTCACATTAGTAAATTTGTTTTATAATAATCTGTTTGGAAAACATCTGTGATTACTAATAAAATAATCCAAGCATTGGTTTAATTACCTCCCATGAAAATTGCAAGCAGATGCTTCTTCAGCAATGAAACCAAACATAATACAACATGAAAAATAAAAATAAAATATATTAGGTTGAAGATACTTGAGTTCACTTTATTAAATCAACTAAGTTTGCAATTAAGAATTTGGACAGCCTCCTGTTACATTTGTGCGTGCGTGCATGCTTAAACTTCTCTGGTCAAAAGAGACTGCTGCCTATCAGAATCTAATCATTAACAGAGTGTCAACAAATATCCCCACCTGTGTTTTCACCAATGAACTCTTAACAATTTGCGCTTTGTGTGTTATTTTTCGCAATGTTATCACGAAAAATAACATTATATAGCCTAATCGTATCATAATCGCTTTAAATTCCTCACATCTGTAATACACGTTGTGTCCTTGATATTTTGTACATTGACTTAATCTAGCCTACTGGGGTTTAATACTGGGGAAATAACATTTTTTTTTCCATCAGACTAGCTCAGCAAAACCCATTAAAATATGCACCTTGACAAAAGTGGGTCTTTGTTAATGAGTAAGCATCCACATTTTTGTCAAACACATTTCTCTCCAATTCGAAACAAGTAATGCTCAAGGCAGCCTAACAATAGATAAAAACATTATTCGGTTTGACAATTCACAGTGGCAGGGGGATTAGGCAAAGTCAGCAGCCAATATATACACGAATTTGGCGTGTGGCTAATTTAGAAACCTGACTCAACATTCAGGCATGTAAATTAAAAATGTCAGACCTTGAGGAACATTGTATTAAAAGTCTCACTTTAAAATAAATATTCTCTCGCGCAATGCTTCTGAATTATCTTTCTGACACACTCATTTAATTTCGGGCCACCGTTGTCATGCGCAGTTGACTAAGACACAATTGTTTTGTCAAACTATTAAACGTCAGAAACACTTTGAATATGACTATGGTATATTATGTATATGCAATAAATAAACAACATTTATGTGCATATACCATGTTCAAATCAAACTCATGGATGGTATTGTGTCTCTGGGCTCTTTGGATTACTGAAATCAAATCTCAGACACCTGTGATAATTAGTTTGCCAGGTGAGCCCAATTAAAGGAAAACTACAGATGTCACACGATAAAGTGGTGCTTTTTGTACCGCGGCACCAATCAGTGCATTTAGTTGCCAATAAATAGTCTATACTCGTCGCTGGGTGGTGCTAGACCACTTAAAAAGAAACAGGAGATTGCAGTTCTAATGTTTCCTAGAGATACGTGTTTTGGGGACATAAGACTGATATTAAATCAATGTAATTGTATTATTATACACAGTAGAATTACTTTCTTAATTTAAATAACACCTTGTTTGTTTTAAAATGACTTTAGGAAAGCATCTGCATACTCCAATCAGAATGTGTCCATTACTCTTGTGAAAAATTTTAACTATTTACACGGTATATCAAAGTACAGTTTTACTTTGCGGGACAAAAATGGTTAACGAACTATGTTTTTAAGTCGTCATAAAATACTTTATCCTCTGAAAGCCACTCCCTCCAAAGATAACTTCTTTTTTTTCCAGAAATCCCCACAGCACCGTGGTGTAGCGTGCTAGATCGGTTGCGATTACAGTGACATTTTTCAGTGTAGAGAATTGTAAGTTCTAGCCCCACTCACAACCATCTTTTATTTCAGCTTGTTTATAGATGATGCATTCAAATAGTTTTTTTCTATTAATTGTGATAACTACTTAGTTAGTTAGTAAACTACCATTAGCTGGTCATTTAGGTTTAATTTAACGACTGTATTTAAGATTATTTTAATTCAGCAACATAGGCCTATGCTTACAAATGTATACTGTAAGTAATTAAAGATATATTTTTATCTGTCACGCTTTGTGCTGACCAGACCAGACTGAGATCATTAAGAAACTATTCTTAAGCAAAAAAAAAAAACTTGTTGGTCAACGTGTTACTGTAGAACAAAAGCAAGTTTAGTAAGTCTCCGGATGGGCCAATACCAATTTTTATGGGACGATTACAAGCTTTAATTTTGGGTACTTGCCGATACGAGTACCAATACAAGTACTTTTATTAACTAAATGCGAACACAAACATGTGGATATTGCATTCACTTTCACAAACATATTTCTCTCATTTTAGCTCATTTGGGAAGGAGACGATAACTATTGACATTTGTAATAAATATTACACATTCTTGACCTGCAATGTAAATGGTGTTCTTCTGGATATGTAGGAACATTTACTTTACTATATTTGAATTGGCTGTACAACATCTAAGCAGTAGCAGATTTTAGTTTTAAAAGTACTTGTATCGTTACTTGTATCAGTAAGTTCCCAAAATGAAATACTCTGTATTTGTACTCGTTCCATAAAAAGTGGTATCGGCCCATCCCTTATATGACCATACAAATTGGCAGTACCAAACATAGAATTGTTTTGGCACCTATAGCACATTGAGCATCACCATAAACCTGAAAACAGAGGCTTCAATAAATAAAGAAAATGAAATACAGACTGGCCATTTAAGTACAGTAGGCTACCAAAAATAGTGACATATAACACATTGAACTAAATTTGGCCCTGATAGAAGCTCTATCTGAACTCCTTGAACATGTCTGTGCAAAAAAGCAAAATGTTTAAAATATGAAGTTTCATTCAATTCGAGCTCATGACACAGGTTTGGAAAAGCCCCTTGAGTCTGCCGCTGTAGAATCCATGATTTGACCCATATGGTACGGTTTCTTCGTATTTGTCGCCTCCACTTATCTTTTGCTCTTTGAACAACAAAAGAGGGCTCCCAATGCCAGTATCGTTTGCAAGTCTTCGTCGGACATTGATCTCGATGAGTGTGATCAAAATTACTACCAGTGAGAAAATTGCCTTGCCCGGTATCACAACAATGATTTCTATATCCGCATTGCTGCTGAGCTTCCGGTGTCCTCTTTTTTGTTCGAAGAGTACAGATTCACGGCCATAAGACACCGCTCCCTGTGTCATAAACATTGTGTTTGCTCATGTGCCTTTTAAAGAGGCTATCATTTAGCTAACTGATAGATCTGAGGAAAGTTGCCATGGCATGACACTTTGCTGAGGGAAAGTTTCAAATAGTAAATCCTTTGCTATTTTCTACCTAACAGACCTGGGCCCAGTTCCCCAAAACGTTATTATCGCTAAGAAGTTCTTAACCTATTCCTTAACCTCTCTCTTAACCTAATGGCACGGTTCCCGAAACGTTCGCACGCTAAGTATATCTTTTGTAAGTCACACTTTCGTAAGGTTGGTCTGGAGTCAAACCTTACGAAAGGTAAGGAGAGCTTACGAATGGTCCAGCAGACTCTGGACCATTCGTAAGCTCTCTCTTAGCATTGTTTGAGCTCAAGCCGCTAGTCGCCGCCACTACAACAATGATTTTATGGACATTTTATAACTATAATAAAATATGTTTGCAATGGATACAGGCCTATTTAGGAAATTGACTTTATTTGGTATCAGAACTAATGTGGTAATTAGCCTAGGCTATTTCGTAATGTAATTAAAGCGTTTAAATTGGCAATCATATTTGATAATTAAAGTCTGGCAAACAATTTGGCTCTAAATGGCGAAGATCTATAAATGGGTAAGCATGGGGGTGTCCAGTAAGCGACCAACAACGGCAGCGATCCAACGTGTCCTTGTATTGAATCAAAGACGGCGCCAGCAGCGGAGCCGTTTAGTCCATGTCAATTGTTTAATTCTGCAAAACTTAAGCCCTTTTGACATTTTGCCTGACGTGGCAAAATAAAAAAAATGTAGCCTCCCAAGACAAGTCATTATGGAGGTGCTGGACTTTCTCAGACCTGCGCTTGCCAGGCTAAGGCGGCGAAATTTCTCAGTTGTTGACTCATTAAAGATGCTAGAATGACATACAGTCTTGTTGATGATCAAGTATTTTTAAAGAAAATGCGCGTACAAACACACACAGACACGGTCACTGGTGTGACTGTTGCTCAGCAACTATAAAGACAAACACATACCAAAATCAGATAAGGAACTGTAAACCAAAAAAAATTAAAAGTGTATTACATCATTTTTAGAAGTCGTTAAACCCACGTCAAACAGAGGGACAATGGGATGAGGAGAGTGGATGGTTAGCGAGGGATACCCGGTTCGTCTACCAGTAACAACATCTCGTGTGAACACATTACTGACAATTTGATAATTTAATTAGTAGTCTATATTTTACTGATAACTTCAACTATGCTAAAATAAATGTTACTGGAATAATTTGAGGAATGTTTCATTTACATAGAAGGTGTTGTCTTTCTTAACGCCGTATGCACCTTCGCGGTGAAGTGAAAAATCGATTCCTGAGCAATCGATGCAAACTAATTCAGCACCTTCCCTTGGCACAGCACCTTTGTAACGTCGCACTTAAGAGGCAGCATGTTAAGAAGCTTCCTAAGGGAGACTTCGGGGAACACACTTAAGAACATAAACAACTTTGGTAAGATATATCTTTTTGAGTCTTCTTAGCGGGCTAAGAGTGAACGTTATCGGGGAACCGGGCCCAGGTCTTTCTTGAGATGCTAACAACACCGTTAGTCTTTCTACATTGTAAGCTGAAAAAATGACTGAAGAATACTCACTTAAGCTTGATGGAGAGCGGAATGGTGTAGAAAAATACGTTGATCTGAAAGACACAGATGAAGAAGAGGCGAAAGTGCTCAAACATCTCTGCGAAGAAGTACCAGAAGAGGCCTATGTTTGGGGTGAGGTCTGGCACGGAGAGGCTAGGGGGAAATAGAGAACAGCATTCATAAAGTCACAAAACATAAAGGCCTTTTCATAACACTGTGTCGCTCATGTCCTAAATATGTCTGCTTGGCCTAAACGGCCTATTAAAAATAAAAACATTACATTTTCAACAGGGAGAAAGTTGGAGGTTTCTCTCAATCACATTCTTCAGAGACATATTCCCAATGTTTTTATATTCATATGTGAATTCCAATTTGAACTGTATTTAAATGTATTCCAAGATACATGTATACAATAACCAAATGTTTAAAATGTTTTTTTTTCCTCACAGGAATTATTAATGAAATCCAAAATTGGATGATACTTGGGTATACAAACATTAAAGTTAAAAACAGAAAACTACCTCGTAGTAAATGCACACATTTATGTGAGTGTCAATTTTAATTCAATACCTTTCAGTCAATTGATGAACTCCTGTATGGTCAAAATTTAAATAGAACTGACTGAAACTTGGTGGTCTTGTTTCCACTCACATGAATCCTGTACGGTCTAAATTTAAATAGAACTGGTGGAAACTTGGTGGTCTTGTTTCCACTCACATGAATCCGTAGACAGAAGACAGGAAGTCCCAGGAGTTGAGCAGGAAAAAGGATAGACAGATCATGACACCTAGGCTGCCCAGGTACATGAAGACATACTGCGCCAAGAAGAGCCAGAAGCTGGGCCTCCGCCAGTTCACTGGGATGTACAACCTCTAAGAGCAGGAAATGACCAAGGAAAATTATTATATCAAATGATTACAAATGTGGGTGTGAATATTATAATGCATCTTATAGTAGGAGGGCTGATTTATGATCAGTTTTGCCCTTTATGGATAGACTTTTGCATTGATGATAACGAGTCGACTTCCTTTCAGGGACCAGCTTGTAAAGCTGTACAACTGTATTTATTGCCATTTAAAAAAAACAAGAAAACCAATTAATGTGGGATAAAGATTCCCTGCAATATGAGGTGCTTTGTTGCACAAAAAATCATTGCCTAAAATGCATAATAATTACCTAAGATGGAGCCACGCAGGACTATTAATGAAAAACACTAGAATCACAATTCTCCAATAGAGTTGAAATGGAGAAATACTAAATCGCTTTTCTCATTGCTGTTTTCATGTAGCCTAATATTTGTAAAATTATAGGTGCATAATACCTTTAATTTAATTTGATTTAATTATCAAAGAATAATTACAGGACCGAACGAACTTTGGCTACTGAATGTCTGAGTTCACACCGCCCAACTCTGTTTTGTCCCAGATGACAGACCGAGAAGGCTGAAGTTATAATGCTGCGTTCTATTATCTATTCATGTCACAGTTCCGACTAGAAAGTCAGGACGTTGCCTAGCGATACGCACCACATGCCCCCTTTTACTCGGACGGCAAACTTTCCCACTCGGTTGAATTCAGAGGACAACGAACAAGATTTCAAATATGGAATCCAAGATGGCAGTGCCCTGTGTGAGTTGTGTATGTATTGTTTTCATTGTTTTTGGACCGCTTTAGTTGTTTAAATGACGATTTCAATCACTCGTATTACTGCAATACCTTACTGAGTCCGTATCACTGCCTGTGGGTATGGAAATCTGTCTTGGTAGCAGTGCAATATTGAATGAAGACTTGTATCAAATGGGTGTTGCTAAACGTGGCTAGGGATGCTAACAGAAGATAAACTAAAACATTAAATAAAGTAAACATTTTTGAAGTTTAAATGGCTGTGTTTTGATAAGGTGTGGTAATAGTCATAATCAAAAAATGTAATGTGGTGCTTTTGGAGTGCCTGGTACTCAGCCAGTGCTACCGTAACAACAACTTTCCGGGTGGCGTCCATGTTTTTCTCAGACGCACAAAACATACCAAAACGCTTGACGTGTGGAAGTGACGTCATATCCAAGTCAAATCATTGGAAATAATGGAACGCAGCATTAGGCTAGTCACTGTATACTATGGCGTCGCATAAATTAATAATAAACCTTCGGGAAGGAAAGACGAATGTCGGCAGTTTGCAACACTTCTGGGTGAGTAGAAGTTCTGACAAACTGATGTCAAGCAATATACCTTAAAGGAAATATGGAGTAGCATATTTATATTTTGTTCAATAAATTACAGTGATAGTGCAACTATAATTGTGTACCGATTATAATCAAATAATCAAATCATTAACAGAATATTTATATGATTATCCCTGTTTGGAGAAAGTCAATTCAAACAGACATTCTCATCTTACACAAAAGGTCTGCAATGCTTAATGCAAATCCAAACACAATGCTCTTGCATTCGCTTTCACAAAATTAAAGCTATAGGGAAGGACATAAACTATTGACATTTGTAATAAATTACACATTGTTGACCTGCAATATAAATTATGACCTTCTGAATGTCTTGAATTACTTCATTTATTTAGTTGTTAAGTAAAATGTAGAATTCAATTTATTCCTAAATTCTATTTATTCCTAAATTCAGATTTTTCTTTATAGATATTTTGTGTAGACATTTGTCAGTTAAGACTGGGCTATATTTAGTTTGTTTGACTGTTTAAGAGATGATTGAATAAAATATTTAAATATTAATATACACATTTTCTGTATTTTAAATTAATTTCTATTATAATTCTATTAATAGATTCTAAAAGAATACTCTTGATTAATTGATGAATTAGTTGTTAGATTAATCGAAAATTAATCGTTACAAAAATTATTTTGTTTTAGTTGCAGCTCTAGTGCCAGGTGGACTTCAACCCCCTTAGACCTTAATGTGCTGTTGCCTTGATTCGCAGGTGTCTGTGTGTATGCGAAATAGTCTTGAAACAAATGGAAGTGATTAAATTCCGAGAAGTCATACGAGGAAATGGTGTTACAAACAATACATTTAGTTTGCCCACCCCTGCTATAGGTCATAAAATATTTCTTATGTAAAATGAATTTGATTAAAACAACAAAAGAGCATGTGCACTCCGGATAACATGAACACTTTATGCTCTGCCCACAGTTCAGGTAGCAACCACTGTCAAAACATAGCAAACAGAAATAGGCCTACTCACTTTGGCTAATTTAATTCTGGGGGCGTGGTGTCAGGTGGCCTGTATTTTCCCTTGAGGCAATCTTTCTTAAGAGTCCACTTGTCTTAAATGTGTTTGAAAGCTGTGCACTTTAATCTAGAATGTACTTGAACAAACAACATTTTCTTCAAATTTATTTTATAAAATCCTTTTTACAAAAGCAGTCATCACAAAGTGCATTGACAGACACCCAGCCCAAATCTCCCAAGAGCAAGCAACAAGTAATTCACAGTGGCTAGGATAAACTCCCTAGTAGGTGGGACCTGGGAAGAAATCATGGTTGTTACAGCGAGTTGGGATTTTTCTGCTGTCCATATAGAGTTCATCAGTGTAAATTCCATGTTCAACTGAAGTGGACGTCCCATTTTAGGCATTGGCCATTGCCGCTAACGTTAGTTATAATATTCTGTTGCCTATTGAATCAGCATTCATAGCACGTTTGTAACAATTCAGCTAACGTTAGCTATAATATATGTTGTATTGCATCAGAATTCATAATGTTTATGATTCACACAGTGCTAGTGTTTGGCAGCTCGTGGGAACTAAAACGTGACTGGATCATAGTTAGATTGTATAAAATAAAGATCTTTAAGACTGACAGGTGTGACAAATCATGGTAACATGTCACAAGATTCTTATGGGCAGTAGGTCGGACCAATCAAAAAACAACACCAAGCGTAAATATGGGACAAAACATGATTTTTTTCTAAATAAGTCAGGACACCTGGAAACATATTGAAATACAGGGCTTTCCCAGGAAAAAAGGGACCTCTGGTCACCTTAATAATCACCCCCACGTTTTGAGAATGCAAGCTAATATTGTTTTCACATTTTCAATTATACTTCTGGGTATAAAAACGCAGCCAGAATTTGAATAAACTCCTGACGCGAGTTACCACCCCGCACTTTTGTACATAAAATGCCAAAATATGACATTTGCAGCGAACTGTCAAAACGATGATCTGAATTCAATGTTTCAGATTTGAACTAACTCCAAAAGGGATGTTTCAGTTAAAAAATATAAATATTCTATGCAAGTTACCAATTTATACTCATCATGGCAACACCTTCCAGGTGCGGTATGGTTGAAGATCGATCACATGCTTCCTCTAAGCACTTGTTGCCAAGCTGTATGATTCAATCATTCAGATCACACTGCTTTTTCAACAAAGAAAACTTAAGTCGGTACTAGGGGTGTCATGATACCAAAAGTTCAGTAGTCAGTGCCAATACCAGTAAAATAACACAATTCTCAATGCCGATTTCGATACCACGATAAAAAAAAAACATGAACTTGAAACATGAACTTCTTTATTAAAATATCAACATGTCATGAGACATAAAAACACATGCAATATAGCATAGAATAACATAATAAAATGCAATTAATGCTCATATTGCATAAACTAGTGTCCCCACACTTCAAAATGTAGCTACTGTGCAAAAACAACATATATTTCATCTGTGTTAAGTAATCCGTGCTGCGTGCAATATTAACCATATACAGAGGTTGTCATGCATTTTCTAAATGATTTTGTCATTCGTTTGACAACCTCAAGTAGGCTATAGCAGAAGTGGTGGCAGATTAAGGTAGGCCCTAATAGCATTTCCCATTTGGGTTTTGGCATTTTGATGCGAGTCATCCACATCAATGATCGAACATTTATTAGCGGATGTAATTATGTTTTTAGAATAGTCAACGTCATAGACGTATGACAGTAACTGTAGTGGAAACTTTATTTATGTTTGGTGAGTTATGTCACTTTTCAGTAAGAATTTGTCACGTTACAGAGCCAGAAAAGACTTTGCGTACGGCCCGCACATTCTCACGTCTGCTCAAAAGTTTCCCGCATATTCTCACATCAAGTAAAGTTTTATACATCAAACCGTGTGCTTGGAAACCAGCGTACGCAAGCTTTTTCGTGTGTGCGCAACGGTTATACATGAGGCCCCTGGCCACCAGGACACAGTTGCAATGACAGGACAGATTGTTAATAAACTGTAGTTTTTTGCTGAAAGAAAATTGGTCTGGATTTGAACCCATTCTGCAACATTACAAGTGCATCGAAGGCTGCAGCCTGGAAAAATGTATAAACTTATGCCACGACAGGTGGTTCATTACTGAAGTTCCCAATGGTTTTTGCAACCTCACCATGTATAAAAACATTTATTCATCCACAAATGTAGTGTATTAACCCAAAACCAACCATCTATAACTCTGTACCAAACTTGAGCCAGAAAAAAGCTGTCAACAGACTTACTTGTAGTAAGTAAAGCAGTGCTGGGGCAAATAGGGTGAGGGGATAGATTGACTGGTATGTCGCCAAGGCCAAGAATATTGCACTCATCAAGGCATTTCCTTCAATATCAGTGAAAAAGAAATATGTTATTGACATGTCAGGTTAATGGTTTGTTCACACCATTTCAATAATATGTTGCTGTTCACGTACCTTTTATTGTTGATAGAATGAAAAGTGCAATGACTGCATTGTTAAGTCCGCACGTTGATTTTGCCACACAGGAGAGGATTGTAAAAGGGTTCAACAAGTAACTGCAGATGAAAAGCCAAGGGAGGAGGTCATCATTACATTTGTTGACCCTAAATGACACCTAGCTGTTCATCTAGCGGTTGCATCCTGTCGGAAGATATGACCTTCTGCGCTCGCTATTAGCCAGCTGAGGTTTACATTTAGTATTCAGGGATATGGGTTTTCGAACCGCTGGTTATCTCAACATTTCAATCTGAAAGATTCACTGTGTAAAATCTGAAATACATTGTCTTTTAGTGAACAGGTAACAAAGCTGTACAAACTGGGTCTCTTGATATCTTAAAGATGTTAAAAAGCAGTTTAGATGGGACAATGATTTCCTACAATATGCAGTGCATATTTTGCCATTTGAACAAGAATTGCAATGAAGACATGACGAGTTGTGCTTCCAGTGTTTGTTAATGGGCAGGTGTAGCTCCGTTGTTCATATAATTGATGCATTTCAGGATATGGTTTTGTGTTAAAAACACTGCATAGTGTAGGAATCATTATCTCATATAAATAGCTTTTCAGATTTTTTTTAAATATCAAGAAATACAGATTTCCAATGTTTGTAAGCTGGTCACTTGAAATAGAATTCCATTTTGACAGCTGAAATTCTATAAATAGCAACTATAAAAGGGCACATATTCACTTCCTACTTCCCTAAAAGGTGACATCTCCACCCAGCGCAGATAAAATACCTAAATGAGGACTAGCCAAGGCCCTGGCTCCTCTAGGTATTTCCTAGCCCCTTGACATCAATACCTTATTGCTAGCTCTTTGGAGGGCTGCGTATCTGAATAAGCACTTTTGTGAACACTGCTAACGTAAAAGAAAAGCTTTAAATGTAGATTGATTAAACTGTTTTTGAGCCAACTCTAAAAGCTGATCTTCCATCACAGTTTTGGTTTTTCCTCTCTGGTGGTGAAGGTAAGGACAAGGGAAAAGAAAGCTGATGCTAGTACTTACAACATGGCCACTTTCAGAGGTATGTAGAGCATCTCTCTAGGTGAGCGGATGAGCTCCAGGCAGTCCAAAGGATATCGGTCAGCCTCCAGGGCGTACTTCTGTTTCCTGAACTGGAGCAGAGACAGACACACCCCAGCCATTGTGTCACTGAGTCTGTGGTTACAGTAGCCATTATACAATAACAAAAAGTCTACATTCTCTAAGCTTGTTGGACACGGCAGGCAATGACCAACTGTTTTTCATATTGCATTGCATCCTAAATTACTAGTGATTATTATTTGTAGATCAGTTAGTATGTCACAATTTAGCTAAAAATACCTCCCTCATGTGCTCTTCAACTGCCGACAGGGCAGCATTTTTAAAGAGTCAAGAACTACATTCATCACTACAAAAGGGTTGTTCCTAAAATCTCTTTGAACATCTTATTTTTGTATTTTAGAAAGAAAAGAGAAAGCATTTTTGTAGAACAGAAAACAAAACTGGAAAACTACATTTTTGGTATTAAGAATTACCTGCAGACTGCCACAACTTTTACACAATGGAAATGCAATTACATAATGTCTATGTTGGAGAAAAAGGTTTTCCCTATTGGACAAAGCAATAACCACCTGTACAACTGTTAAAATACATTTAAAGATAACTGAAGACTGTTTTCTTCTACGATTGACTTAAGTTACATTGTCATGGTGACTTGAATGGTAACTTTCAGATGCTTAGGAAAATCAAAGCATGTTCCCAAGTCACACAAAAATCCATGACAAGGCTGCCCATGACAAAGTATAATATTATGATAGGCATGATACTAAAAGCATTCTTCAATTTTATTTGTTGCCATTTAGCTCAGTTCAGCATTGCACTTGTCATGCCAGGGTTTTCCCATGGGAATTTAGAGTGAAAATATATGCACTCACTGCTGTATGTTGCTCTGAATATGAATGTCTGCTAAATGCATTCTACTACATTTAAAAAGTGATTTCTTACCACAATTTTGTTGTAGTCCTTCACTGCGAAGTACAGTGCCAGAGCAGTTAGGGTATCTGCCATCTGTAAGGCAAGGTGAGCAAGAAAAGAGGCCATTAAGTATGCATGCAGAAATCAACCTTGCACTGAAGAAGATCTGGGGCATCATTTATCAAGCGTGCATATAAACAATCCTACATTTTGTACTTACGAACGCAATAAAGAATGTGTGTACGCACAAAAAATATTTAGATTTCTCAAACGATCCTAAGAACATTTTACGCACACTGGAAGGAAATCACCATTGATAAATACCACTTGTTCTTATGCACAGCCTCTACAATTTGCATACCAACACACCCCAAATTACTAGTGATGGGCGCTCGACACTCAAGTGTCAAAACTGTCTCGATGTTTGACACATCACTGCATCGGAACAACGTATCGAGCCGTGTTTCAAATACACATCTGGTCACATGACAAAGTGTGTCGAAACACTTTGTCATGTGACATTGAACGATACCTGTGTCGCGGTTGTCAAAAGACACTGACGTATCGGGTATAAAATGAGGCATCAAAAACAAACATTTGGCTGAGAGCTTTGTGAGAGTATTGAGAGATTGAGCCATCAGACACAAGATGAACCAACGACATCATAGGTTTATTATTATTATTGGATATATATTTTGACACTCTGCATAAATCCTTTACACACACACACACACACACACACACACACACACACACACACACACACACACACACACACACACACACACACACACACACAATCAACCGCTAGGGGTCGCAGGCCTTTATACAATTACAAATGTATATTTGTTTTATTGCCAGGAACAACAGGGGAGCGTTGGTGATGACAACCTGTGGCCACTACAGAGTGATAGTCCCAATGCTATGGTTGAAGTTCAAAGGTACCTAGCAGATGCATACCTGGTCTTGAATTGGTGTACTGGGCCAAAAATGCAGGGGTCTTCCCTCACCTATATTAACATGCAGTGGTCCATTTAGCCATCCCTGCTAGGGATCAACCGATTTTATCGGCCGGCCGATATTTAGGGCCGATATTTCTGGCCGATATTAGCATTTTTACGTGTATCGACTTTGAAAGTGGAAACACGTTGCTCTAAAGGTGCTTTCAATTATAGCTAAGAAAGTTTTTCCAAATGAAAAATGCAAATGCCGAATGCCTCGTCTATAAAACTGCTTGCCAGTGTATTTAAGGAGCTGCAAATAGCTAAGTTGTAGGCTCTCTCTGTATGCATACGGTAGCTGTTACGAACACTGGTTATATGATTAAATAATGCGGACGTTGTTCCCGTGGTTCCGTTCTGTGGTATTTGTGGGAGTTTTATTCTGCGACTTCTCTTCCTACTTGGAGCGGGGTGGAGTTGTCATCGCAGTGATATCAGATCGCAGCCCCCCCTCCCCTCAAGAAGAGCTTTAATGATGAGAGATGTGTTTTATACGTAGTTGAATATTAATTTGTGTTAACTTTTGTCATGCTCTAGACATAAGTACACTGTGTGTGCCTTACATTATTATCATCAATCCAGTTTAATGGTGGTTGAGTTTCAGTCAGTGTCAGCTACCAAACAGAAGTTTGTGTGTGTCCGCGTGCGTCTGTCTCACTCAAAGAGACACACGCATCACAGCGAAATATGAGATTGCTGCGCCACTTGAGAAGAGCTTTTAAAATGTTTAGTATGTTTTATACGTGGTTGAATATGTATACCTTCTAAAATTGATGCAGTTTAGAACAGAAACTTGAACAATTTGTTGGTTAATGTGCATCTGACATCAACGTTATTTTCCTCTGCTGATTAATGTTCTTTGGTTGACAAATCTGGCAGCTTTTACATTTTCGTTTAAGACCTACTACTGTGTTGTCTTTGTATATTAGGTGGCATATTAGCCACATTCTCTTTTTATTTTATGTAGAACATCTGAAACCATGGCAGTCTCTGTTTCCTCCATTATAACTTGCAGCTCCTAAACTGGGAGTATTAAGAACTTTCAGTGAGTGGTGTGTGGGGTAAGGAAGTGGGGAAATGCGCATATTATGCAAATTCTTTTTCAGTTGTTTTTTGTTTAGTATTGCTGTTTACATTTTCCTTATCTTAGCAAAGACGTTTTTTTTGTTTACATTTTTTTAATTGAGGCTTTGTAACATTTGTTATCATCTTGTCATTTTTATGATGTAATTTGAGGGAGCAAAAGCAGTATCGGCTCAAGAAAATCAGCAGTCCGTATCGGTCATCGACCAAGGCTGTTGAAAAAAAAATTGGTATCGACACAAAAAATCCATATCGGTCGATCCCTAATCCCTGCAATGTGTGCCCTGCGAGAAAAAGTTTTTAAAGGCTGGCCAGGTGGCGAAAACGGAATCGCCTGAGTCCTGGCAATGTGGAAAAGATATTGTAACTAAATAAAGTACCCAAGGACAAAACACCATTTGGCTCAGTTGGGAATCGAACTGGCAACCTTCTGACCACAAGTCTGACTCCCTAACCACTGAGCCATCTGCGCCCAGTTATTTCACATTCACTACTTCACATCTTCATAACACAAATGCATTAAATATCAATGTACATTTTATACAGTTTTATTCCCACTCTCATCAGATCAGTGAAGTTTGATGTATTGGAAACACTCCAAATCAAGATGTTTGTATGACATTATGTTAGGAAAGTGTTTTTGTCTCAAACAGTTCTATTTTATTCAACCCACAGTGTTGACATATTTCATTTATCAACCCGTTTCGAAACAATGCAGTTTGTGATGGATGTGATCTTTCAGTCTGATCACAGAAGTTTCTGTCTGATTATGGTGGAATTAAGACAGTTGTGTGCCAAAATTCAAGTTGCCAGCAGGTGTCACGATCGATTAAAGGTTTAGAAACATTTCATGACGCCTCAAATTAAATGTTTAAATTGTCTCAATTGTTTTAAATGCCTTGTTTTGACCATCACTACTAATTACCCAAATATGGTGAAAATCAGCCCTTAAACATGTCAGACCCACAAATAGATCAAAATAATTGTGCCGATAATGCTTCCGACACAATAGTCCCAAAAACAGTTCAGGACGTTCGGTATTTCCCAACTTGTCCACTGTAAATTTTCCAAAAACCTTTGGTGACGTCACTACATCCAGATTCAGGAGTTGCGTGACTTCCTGATATTTATTTGTCCCAATTTATTCTTCTATTGACTTGATTCAAAGATTGAATTGCTTAACAACTAACATTTATTATTTTTTTAAATGTTGCAGTGAAGTCACCAAAGGTTGTTTGAAAATTTACGCTGGCTGAGTTGGGAATTACCGAACGGAAAATATTTTTTGTGACTGTTGTGTTGTAAACATGTTGAGCTGTTTAGGGGATTTGGAGTGTTCCTTTAAGCCTGCGGGATACATCACGTACAATAAAATTTATGACGCATCCCACATAGAGGGAAACTAAAATTGTGACCTTGACAGAAGTATTGATGCCATATATTTTAAGATTAGGATATGATTTGTCACGCTCAATGGTTTCTTGCTTGACCAGTAAAAAGTAAATCTTCGCTAAGGAGAGGAAGTCTGTTTCGTATTGGGAAATATGCTTTTCTACAAATGAATATATTCAACAATACTACTGTATGCCTCAAATTCATAATAGCAACATAATGTACCCTAGGTACAAATAAACACCATTATATATATCACCTGTATATTGGTGGAACGCCATTTTGTTAATTTAGCTTACTGTTCACTGGGTAGGAATTTGTCAATTTGGTAGCAATCCAATCATTTTTAGGAAGACATTCATGTAACGTAACATCAACAAACCCCTGATGACTCCAATGTTTTAGGCAATATGAGCAATATTGTGGAAAGTATATGACACGTGTATCCATTTGCTGGTTCTGTGTGAGATATCATCTAAATTAATAGTATCCTTACTATTAGGCCGCACTTTTTTTACATGAAAACAAATTCTGCTGAGCAATTAGAAAAGCTAATTGTTAGAAGTTCCAATGTCTTCGCACGAAAGCAAATCTCATTGGAGGACAATTGTCCCATTCAAATTCTCATTGTCTAAGTCTTAATAATAACTAATAATAATTAAATAAATAGTTTTGCATGCCTGTAAGTAAACGTGATTGTCGTTTACATTAGTATTTATTTAAATTTCTGCATGCAAGGAGTTGCTGGAGAGCAACATGGCTTTTTTTGCACCGCCTCATCTAGAAGGTCAGGGGAATGTCAGAGAACCCATAGTCAGGCTTGAACCACTGACTACCATGACATAGACTGTCCTACAGTGCAGTGACTTAAGCCACTACGCCATGTGGAAACCCCCCCCTAGAATACACCTTTGTCAAACTACATGAAATAGGAGAGGACAGAGGAACATTACATTAATTCACATTGGAAAAAACAATTATACCAAAACTAGAGGTCGACCGATTATGATTTTTCTAGGCCGATACAGATTACCGATTATTGGGGCACCAAAAAAGCTAATCATAATTATCAGCTGATTATTTTTATTTGTATTGATTTATGCAGTAAATCATATATTAATGATGGGCATAGTAAGATTAACTTACTATAGTAAGATTTCCTATTAAAAGTTTTCTATTTTCAAATCCTTTACTCATTTTGATAGTTGACCAATTTTTCATCAATCGGTTTTGGTGCTGCACAACTGGAGTAAAGTATCTGAGGTAATTACCAGAAGCACTTGATAAATCTCTGGTTTTCCCCGATTACAATGAAGTTAACATAAGTTATTCAATAGGAAATACAGGTTAGAAATCACTGGCTTAAATTATTTTGTTACTGTAGATACACAATGCAAATGTATTTGATATTACAGAGTTTGGGTTTCTGAAATACTTTGAAAACTGTGTTTGAGAACACAAGCGACTAATATTCCCTACTAAAACGAATGCCTTTCCAACAATTGAACAGCAATAGTTTGGTGCCACTACCCACTGTTGACGTGCTGTAGGCTAATTTGATGAGAAATGATAAACCCCAATTATTTATTATATGTAAGACATATAATGTATCTATTAAATAGTTAACCTTTGTGAGGAAGTTTTGATTTTAAAATGGGTCGCATTTCCTGATTGCTTATACCTATCTGGAGAAAAGCAGATCGGATAAAAGTTTAGGTAGATAAAAAAATTGTAACAGTTCGCTTGGAACGAAAGCAGTAAACATCTACCCACTATTATAGCCTATTACCAACCACGTGGAGCTTTGATTGCATTTCTCCCCTGAAAGAGCTGTTTAATTCTAGATAGAAACTTACCCTGGCTTCTCTGCAGCCACAAACCATCCTCGAGACATTAGATGTTGCAGCGTGTGACAAGGAGCAGCTGACAACAGATTGACAGGGTACACACAGTTTCCTCGTAGTTTTCTATCTATTTGTAACACTAACGGATGTTCTTCCTCCAAAAAAAAGTATTGGCCATAATCGATGAGCTGATAAAGGCTGACAAATAATTATTATGAAAACTCAAAACTCCATAATTGGCCAGGCCGATCAATTTGCTAACCTCTAATCTACTTATAATTCTATATCATTACTAGGCTTACTCTACATTTAAGAAGCAGTTCCCTTCCACAACTTGTCATTGTGCATAGTGCCTACAGTGGTCATATCTCTGCATAGATATATGAACATGCTGAAGTAAACATTCATATTGATAAATCCCACACTTTGCACGCATGATTGCACGCATGGTTTAGGCACAGACTTGTGCATAAGCACACTTAATAACTGAGCCCACTAGTGTGAGAATAGCTAATGTGATCGTTGAAGAGATCATTCATTTGTTTGTGTGCGTGCCTGGCAGGATACTCACCATGAATACAATCTCTGCATAATCAATAACAAAGTGGAAAAAGTATATAATGAGTGGAGTCTGCAAGACAAAAGATGACCACATGATCAGAACACATTGAGTGAACATTTGTGGCACAGCGTGATACAATGACACTAGTTTGTTAGACAGACTTGAAATCAATCAATCAAAGCTTTAAGGACACATATGGTTCAACCAAAGAGAACCAACCTCATGGAAGACATCCCCTGCATATGGTGATACTCCCAGGTCCAGGAGAGCCAGGCCTTCCACAACTACAAATAACAAACCATCAATCACTGTAAACATCTGGAATAATTATTTATCATGGACAGTATCGTTTGACCACATTGTTGGAACCACAGCGTATTAACTGTGGAACTCGGTCCTGAACATTTTGCATTATAAGTTCTATATCAAAACTGAGCTACATCTACAGCCCCACACTGACAGTTGTCTCCGCAGGAGTTCATGTAGTTATTTACTGTAACTGCTCTTATTATTCAGTGAACATATATTTTCAAAATATTGAGGTTAAAACCAATAGAGATGAGATTACATTTTGCAAATTTGTTACGTTTGTGGCTTTATTTAAAAACATGTAAAAACTACTGACAGCTTGATGTTACACAGCACACAACGTCCTCTGTCCTTAGCTGTTTAACGCTACCACCTACCTAATATTCCTGTTGCCTATTCCAGCCTGCTTAATAGTGCTAGATGCGTCTAGATATCACTGGTTCTTTGACATCCATTGTATATTAATCGATTCATATATAGGAACACTAAACCTAGCAAGACCAGCTAATAATACCGCCAATAACGTTGCCACACACAGTAAGGTGCAGTCCTGATTGTTCAGCCAGCTAGCAGATTTGAATTGAACTGTCATGATGACTGAAGCATGTGGCAATTAAGATACAAAACAAAGCGCCTACCTCTTTTCCAGGCATTTAGGGGCGATACAACCTCAACTCTTTCCGATATAAGCTCAGCTATACTTGATCTAAATAATACTGCTCTAATTGTAACCGCTACAATTAAAAGTAGGGTTAGGGGAGCCGCCATTTTTTTCGTGAGGAAGCACTCTTCGGCTCTGCCCTTCGCACAGATGCATCATGGAACATGTAGTCAATATTCTTCTTCTTCTTCTTTAGATCGCAATCGTCAGAGAGGTGCATATACTTCTACCTACTGTACCGGAGCCCACAGTCCACGCAAGTCTATAGATACTACTGACTAGATGTCGCCATGGCTACTGATGTTCATTGGAACGAATGCGTCAATAGAGCCGCCATCTTGGCACGGGGGAGCCACTCTGACGCAGCAGCATCAATGTAGGCAAAGGTTTATAACAGAAATAAAATCACCATAAATCATCAAAATCCAACGTGATTTTCTATTTTTTTAGCACCTGACCTGTTATTGTTCCATTGAGACCTGAGGTGGCAGAGAAAGAGAAGCAGTTTAAGGATAGTGTTGCATGTGGAAAAACTGAAGTTTGACTCTTAGGCTGGCCTTGTGTATTACACTCTGCAAAGCTAACTGGTGACAGTTTCCTGGGGGGGTATTCCAGAAAGCAAGGTTAACTTACCATCACATATAACCTGAACTTTCGCTTGATTAACTCAAAACTTGCTTACTCTGGGTATGTCAGTTCCAAAACGCCTGCGAGGAGTAAGTTCAACCAACTTCCTATTGGTAACCCAGAGTTACTGCGCGTGCACGGCAAGTACGTAAAGACATCAGGGCTCTCAAGTTTTGAACTGAGTTCAGAGTGAGATTTTGGCGGCGACGGTGGCGGTGGTTTGGGTAGGGACAGGGGTCTGATCTGATAAATGACACATAAATTCTTACAAATAAAAATGTTTATTTGTGTGTGTGTGTGTGTGTGTGTGTGTGTGTGTGTGTGTGTGTGTGTGTGTGTGTGTGTGTGTGTGTGTATGGGCTGTCACTTTACATTCTGCGATGGCTGTGTCTATTTTAAGTTAGAAAGTCAATTGCACAATTGATCAGACCAACCAATACAAGTTTTTAAAATTTTAAACGAATTAAACAAATACAGTCGGTTCAATGAACACTTATGTCTCAAAAATTGAACAGGATTTTTTCACAAGTGACAGCTCTAATATACAGGTCCTTCTCAAGAAATTTGCATATTGTGATAAAGTTCATTATTTTCCATAATGTAATGATAAAAATTAAACTTTCATATATTTTAGATTCATTGCACACCAACTGAAATATTTCAGGTCATTTATTGTTTTAATACTGATGATTTTGGCATACAGCTCATGAAAACCCAAAATTCCTAGCTCAAAGAATTAGCATATTTTATTTGACCAATAAAAGAACTATTTGTAATACAAAAAAAAAGAAAAAGTCAACCTTCAAAAAATTATGTTCAGTTATGCACTCAATACTTGGTCGGGAAATGACTGCTTCAATTCGGCGTGGCATGGAGGCAATCAGCCTGTGGCACTGCTGAGGTGTGATGGAGGCCCAGGATGCTTCGATAGCGGCCTTAAGCTCATCCAGAGTGTTGGGTCTTGCGTCTCTCAACTTCCTCTTAACAATATCCCACAGATTCTCTATGGGGTTCAGGTCAAGAGAGTTGGCAGGCCAATTGAGCACAGTAATACCATGGTCAGTAAACCATTTACCAGTGGTTTTGGCACTGTGAGCAGGTGCCAGGTTGTGCTGAAAAATGAAATCTTCATCTCCATGAAGCTTTTCAGCAGATGGAAGCATGAAATGCTTCAAAATCTCCTGAGAGCTAGCTGCATTGACCCTGCCCTTGATAAAACACAGTGGACCAACACCAGCAGCTGACATGACACCCCAGACCATCACTGACTGTGGGTACTTGACACTGGACTTCAGGCATTTTGGCATTTCCTTCTCCCCAGTCTTCCTCCAGACTCTGGCACCTTGATTTCCGAATGAAATGCAAAATTTGGTGTTGTTTTGTTGTGCTGCTTCTCTGTAGCCCAGGTCAGGCGCTTCTGCCGCTGTTTCTGTTTCAAAAGTGGCTTGACCTGGGGAATGCGGAACATGTAGCCCATTTCCTGCACACGCCTCTGCAAGGTGGCTCTGGATTTTTGTACTCCAGACTCAGTCCACTGCTTCCGCAGGTCATCCAAGGTCTGGAATCGGTCCTTCTCCACAATCTTCCTCAGGGTCCGGTCACCTCTTGTCGTTGTGCAGCGTTTTTTGCTACACTTTTTCCTTCCCACAGACTTCCCACTGAGGTGCCTTGATACAGCACTCTGGGAACAGCCTATTTGTTCAGAAATTTCTTTCTGTGTCTTACCCTCTTGCTTGAGGGTTCAATGATGGCCTTCTGGACAGCAGTCAGGTCGGCAGTCTTACCCATGATTGCGATTTTGAGTAATGAAAAAGGCTGGGAGTTTTTAATAGCCTCAGGAATCTTTTGCAGGTGTTTAGAGTTAATTAGTTGATTCAGATGATTAGGTTAATAGCTGATTTAGAGACCCTTTTCATGATATGCTAATTCTTTGAGATAGGAATTTTGGGTTTTCATGAGCTGTATGCCAAAATCATCAGTATTAAAACAATAAATGACCTGAAATATTTTAGTTGGTGTGCAATGAATCTAAAATATATGAAAGTTTAATTTGTATCATTACATTATGGAAAATAATGAACTTTATCACAATATGCTAATTTCTTGAGAAGGACCTGTATATATATCTTTTTTTTTACTTGGTCATGTGTGTTTTTTGTAGAATTGTAAATTTTGTTTTCTCCCAATATCATTGCTTACTTAAATATCAGCTTATACCTGAGGCCCTGATGGAATTAAAAAACAGTTCCAAGAGGTCTTGGCTGAAGCGGAATGTGCACACATCACTCTCACTCAAGCAGCTCTGGTATCATCATGGTGAAGGAGTCAATGTTGATGAATAAATAGTCACTGATAGATACCTTTAAAATAAAGATAATACACTTCAATCTTCCAACACTGACTATATGAAACCATAAACCTAGTCTGTTAATATTTACTTTACTCTGTTAAATATCACTGTATTATTTGAACTAGGACATACCAGGTAAGTGAGAAAAATTAAAGGGGAAAAGCTCTAAATGCAAATGTGAGGTCAGAGTGAGTCTTAGTGACTGAATCAAATGTCAGGTCAGAGTGAGTCTTAGTGACTGAATCAAATGTCAGGTCAGAGTGAGTCTTAGTGACTGAATCAAATGTCAGGTCAGAGTGAGTCTTAGTGACTGAATCAAATGTCAGGTCAGAGTGAGTCTTAGTGACTGAAGCTCCTGCCCCCCCCCGCCCTAACAAACCTCCTCCTTTTAGTCAGACACTGAGTGTGATGAGACCTTGTTAATATGCCATCCAGAGCATGTGTAATCTCTCTACTCATTTATCAAAATTTTCACTTTAATTTATCACCCCTCTGTGCAAGTAAATGGATGCCACATGACCTTGTTGAGAACATTTGTAATAAAGTCACAAGAACGTTGAGCAGAAGGACAGAAGCCAGAGAAAGATAGCAATGCGGTAGACCTATTGATGTGGAATGATGGAAATAACCTCACAATACATTACCCAAAATGTTCTCTGAAATGAAGTCCTCGTGTTTTTCAAGTAAACACTTCGCTAAAGGAACCAAACAACACTGGAACAGCAAGCAAGCATTTTTTGACACAATTTCAAAGGAAAGGACATGAACAAAGAACTTGATCAATATGTTTTAAAAAGTAAATCTGTTATTGACCGCTTGAGGTCAAAGATCATAATATGTAACAAATCCAGACTCTCCATCTACTCTATGTTTGTATTGTTACTCTTTAAAACTCTTGTTCTCTTATTCCTTATAATGCAAGTGAAGGTAAATACCTGAGATGCTAATGTTTAGGGGGCAATGGCAACTGTAATTGACAGAGAAGCTTCTCTGTACCTCAATACTGCTTGCAGCTAGATTTGGCAACATTTTCCTAAATACTGATGTCCTATTAATATTTTATTTACTCTGTTTATATTAATCAGTGAGTTGGAGGATGTTAAGATAAAACATTACCAATAACAATGCAAATATTTTCCCTTGCACTAATTAGATTCTACTGGTTTACAAAATGCTCGGACTCGCTGATAGCATCTTTTATTAGGAGAACATCTGCAATGTATATAATTATACACTCTTAAGGTATTTACGTTACTTATAGAAAACAAATTAAACAAAAAAAACCTCTGAGTGATGAAGTGGAGTGCCATCGTTCAGCATCAACTTGGACAAGTAAGCTCGGGCTTCAGTGATAAAACATAACGTTTCTTCAGTGATCAAACCTAACGTTTCTTCAGTGATAAAACCTAACGTTTCTTCGGTGTTAAAACCTAACTGTTCTTCAGTGATAAAACCTAACGTTTCTTCAGTGATAAAACCTAACATTTCTTCAGTGATAAAACCTAACGTTTCCAGTTGTGGAAACCTGGTGGAGCCTTGAAGCCTCTCACACGTGGGTTTTTGCTGTTCATAATGTCGAACAATCTGTCAGTCACCTTTAACACAAATATTCCTTATGATAGCTGATTTTGATTTACAGTCCATAGACAGGGCCATCATTGAAAGATGAAACCCAGACTCAACTCAATTACAATGCCAGGTTCTACAAACAAGACATGTGAACTGCTCTAATGCTCACTAACCACTGTATTGAGGGAAAGGTAGACCTGTTAGGATTGAGCAGATTTTAGCTTTTGGTTGCTTGGGAGAATGACATGATATAGCGACCCTGCGTTGGGGAAAACAAGCTTTTGGTTAGGAGGCATGACTGGCTGG
This sequence comes from Umbra pygmaea, assembly GCA_016801145.1. Classification (NCBI taxonomy): domain Eukaryota; kingdom Metazoa; phylum Chordata; class Actinopteri; order Esociformes; family Umbridae; genus Umbra; species Umbra pygmaea. Next base: position 55,308 of record JACXGM010000593.1, read on the forward strand.
CATCTCTGTGTGAGTGTGGTAGCCTGGAAGAATCAGCTGCTGTTAGGTAAGGGAAAAGGTTGATGGAGAAAATATCATCCTGATGCCAGAGGCATTAGCTGAGAGAAAAGACTGTTCCAAAGGATTAAGTGCTTGAACTTCAATCTGAGGGATTAAGCTGATGATTCAGCGTCCATGATCACAAACACATTTTCCCCTGAAGAAGGGTGTAAAAACTATATCTTGAGAGGCTGATTCAGCATTTACATGTTAATGTTCGATATATGTCCGTCCATTGTGACACACACAATTTTGATGCCGCGTTTATGAAGTGACTCCATGGCATGCAGAAGCAGAATTCTCTGTGTATCTGTTCTAAGTGAGCTAAAGAAGTAAAAGACAATGGGCATTATCCAGTGACCTTGTAATCCAACTACCATAAACACCAGGGCTTCACTTGCCACACTGGTTTCATCTATCTCACTGCCAAGAACCACAAAACCAATCATTGTCTGTTTGTGTGAATCATACTGCACTCGACCATACCTAACAGGGTTTTGATTTTTTAGTCTCTGTAGCATGTCTAACAGTGATGTGTTTAACCCAGGCTTAGCATCCACAGTCTGCAACCATCTGTTACAGGTAAAGCAATAAACAACAGAACACATATTGACATATCAGTTTCATCTATTTCTGACATGTGAAGTTGTAGAAAATATTATATTTACTTTAGACGAGGAGTAGTATCTTCATGGTTTCCCTCAAGTAATCGGAGGCTTTAAGTCCGAGTTAAAGCAAATTCCCTTTGAGCAGGAGTGAAGGCATGGTCATGCTTTAACAGTTCAACTGGAATGTCTGGAAAGTTCAGGGAAATAATTATAGTTTCACAGAGACATATTTCAGATTTCTGATTTAGAGACAACTTGTTCATATGCATTTTTCTCTAGCATGGGTACTGTATTATAACTAACTAACTAACTAGCATGGATTAACCACATGCGGTTGTCGACCAAGGACTGAATCATGAAATGTAATTTTGTAACCAGAAATATAATTTCGTAAGTCAATATAATAAAACACATTCTCACCTGTGAAATGTTTTCCCTTGCTGTTTGTTTTTTACATTTCTATCTTTCGAACATCCATAAGCAGCACAAAAGTCCGGCATCATCCATGACCCCCATTGTAAGATGGCGGTGGTGTTGACATATGCTTGGAAGCCCAAGAACTAGTCTATATATCTATGATGCAAGTCAAACCCACAGAGCTAGCATCCAGTTTGGCAAAGTGATGCAAATGAGGAAATGCCTTAAACCTGCATTCTATCTGAATTCCAGCTAGGGGGCGACACGTGCAGTTGCAAAAGAAGGTCGGTTTCTGTAGAAGTCTATGAGAAAAAGAGTCACTTCTCATTTAATTTATTACCTCATAAAAAATTGTCATAATGAGTTTATGGTCTCATCGCTAGAAATTTAGTCTGCAATACAGAATGATGTACATTTTTTGAATTATGGTCTTGTTGATTTTAAAATTGGTAATAAAGCAGGGGGTGTTTTAGGGTGTGCATGTACTGACTGTGTCAATTTAGTCATGAGTCATTGGAAAGTTTGTATGTACACCAGAAGTATATTTAAATAACACTTGCCTGCTGGCTGCCACTCTCGGCTCCATAAGAGGAAATGTCATGAAGTTTCAATGAAATTCCAATGAATTAATTCCAATGAAAAGATAACTTAAACACTTAGCTCATGGCAATATCTATTCAAATAATAACAAGGGGTTCATTCAATATATCAGTCTAAATAATCTAATCTTAGCTAATGTAAATTCTTGTGTGAAACTTTGTAACACCAGCAACAACTACAAACGCGAGACCTTACGTGAATATTCTGGTTTCACGTACGAACGGTACCCAACCCTACAGATCACAGTGCACTGTAGTTTGTTGCAAATGGGGTTGCTGTTTTGGTGGCAAAAGGGGGTCCTACACAATATTAAGCAGGTCGTCATAATGTTATGGCTGATTGGTGTATAGTGTAACAATGTAGTCTTCAGAATTTTTTGTAAGGACATTTTAGGGGACCCCTCAAGAGTCCTACAGTAAGTCATTTCGAACCCTGTGCCTCTATCATGTGTATATGATAAAAAAAGAAGGAAGAGCCCGAATGAGGGACTCTATCAGTACATTGTACTTACTGATATTTTGCACCTCTTCCTTAAAGAAGATCCAATGACAAGGAAAGACACGAACAGCAGGCCAGGGAAAGCCTTAGAACAGCAACTAGGGGCAGCTGTCTATCATCTGTAAACTCACACACCAGGGCTGTGGGCAGTTTAGCAAAAGTTGAGGAAAACTAAAACTAAAATTGACTTACGGTATTGTTTCACTCCTTCCTAACTTATCTTGCACTTTATCTTCTGCTAAACCCATTATCACTCAAAGTCTCAAGATTATTTTTTTGGTGTGCATTCTTCCCCCATTTCCCAGTAACCCTACCTTGTCGGCAGCTCCGCAACTCCTAAGACAGATCTGTAGGATGACCAGGGCACATGTCGCACACATTTCGCCCGAGCCGTTGATTAATTTCAGACTGCTCACCCAATACAGATGCCTTTAGTCGGATCATGCACAGGATGATCACGTTCACCAACTATATTTCTGCGATTGAATTTACAGAGGCCCAGGGAAAATCAGAGAATCCATGGTCAGGGACGAACCCCTGACCAATGTGACGTAGACTGTCCTGCAATGCAACAATTTAGCCTCCTATGCCACGCAGACACCCCAAGCTTCTTAATCAAATCCAAAGTATCCTTTGTCTCCTAACTCCTCAATTCTCCCTGCTCTATCTTCCATCTCTATGGAGGAATTTGTCAACCACTCAAAAATGTTTAATGGCATCTGAACCTCTGGTTTGTTGTTGTTGTTGCCAAGACTTTTTCCCAAGGAATTTTATGCTTGGGTAAAAAATGAGAGATTTTTTGCTGAAAGAGCAGGTGGTAACAATTAAATGTGTACTGGACTCAAGGCTTGGAAGGCTAGTTCATACTAGGACGCTCACACCCCGAAGCTGTCCATGCATTAACCAATTCTTTAGCACTCTCTCCAAATAAAATATTGTAACTGGTGCTATCTGTTAGCAAGACAGCCTGACCCCGCGACTGTTGGCAAGATCATCCTCAACCCTTATCAACTTATTCCTGACATCTAACCTGATCCCCTCTGAATTCATAATGGACAGTCACTCCACTGCTCAGAAAACCAACATGACCCCTGTAACACCAGAGATTGATATCTTATATGTTTCCTTTGGGCTTTCCTTTCACATGTCTCACCAGCTGTTATCACTTTCTTAACCTCCTCAACCCAATATGTTTGAGCTTCAAGACACACAACTCAACTGAAACTGCCCTACTTTACTCATTGCACTGACAAAGATAAATCTTTCTCCCTGCTCTGTAGCCCTTAACACATCAAACCATTAGATCCCCGTCCACCCTCAGGGCTGTGAATCTCAGGCTCTGCATACACCTGGACTGATTCTGACCTAGCGAGGCACTGAAGGGAGGTGCATGAATAGGACCTGTGTCTGCCCTGGGTGATCTCAATGATGGTGTCCCACAGGGCTCAGTTTTAGCCCCACTCCTCTCCATAGACAAGGATCTGTCATATCCTATGATCTCTCCTGTCATTGCTATGTGAACGAAAAGGATCTCCACAACCTCATCTCTCATGGAGGGGACACAGGGAAAATATACAGGTTTAGTGGTTAGGGCACTTGAAAATATACAGGTTTAGTGGTTAGGGCACTTGAAAATATACAGGTTTAGTGGTTAGGGCACTTGAAAATATACAGGTTTAGTGGTTAGGGCACTTGAAAATATACAGGTTTAGTGGTTAGGGCACTTGAAAATATACAGGTTTAGTGGTAAGGGCACTTGAAAATATACAGGTTTAGTGGTAAGGGCACTTAAAAATATACAGGTTTAGTGGTTAGGGCACTTGAAAATATACAGGTTTAGTGGTTAGGGCACTTGAAAATATACAGGTTTAGTGGTTAGGGCACTTGAAAATATACAGGTTTAGTGGTAAGGGCACTTGAAAATATACAGGTTTAGTGGTTAGGGCACTTAAAAATATACAGGTTTAGTGGTTAGGGCACTTGAAAATATACAGGTTTAGTGGTTAGGGCACTTGAAAATATATAGGTTTAGTGGTTAGGGCACTTGAAAATATACAGGTTTAGTGGTTAGGGCACTTGAAAATGTTCATTGAAAAGAAGAAGAAATGGGGAAAATAATAGAATGCTTCTTCATGGGCTTCCCAAAGTAGCAGTTGTGAAGGTATTAGTGTCGACTGTCATAGCATCAGCACCATTCTCCTATTCTGATTCCGGCAATAGCAACAGAGACAGTTATCTCCAGCTTCACACATTCAGACCAACCGCTGTTTTATGTCCCTTCTGATGAGGCATCAAGAGCCCCATGCTTTTGCTGCACTGGGCTGAATGCTCCTCACAGGGGCCCTAGTCAAACGCTCATATGAAGAAGGTACATTTAGCGTCCACTTCTCCTGGGAAGACCTCGCCTCATGGTTTAAAATGCCATAGAAAACACAGTTGTTCTCCTTAAAGCTACCTTTACTTTCGTAAATGCTAAACAATTTTTTAGGCCCCCCATTTTATTCCAGTAGTGTAGTATATTGTATATATTAAATGCACAATCTAAGTAGAGTATTTGTTTTACTGCAGTTAGCATGAGCGAGAACAATGTTTCTAACTGGTATGGTAGCCATTTTCTCATGTAGCGTCAAGCAGGTAATCCTCACCATAATGTGTGACATATGGTTTGTTACAGTGGAGGAAGTATAGTTGCCAGAACTGTCAATCAAACCAGAGCTGTACAGTAATGTATAATGAGGCTGCAGGGGGGGCGCTGTCTCTAGACACAGTAGATCAAGAGAGAAGATACAAACCTAGACACTTCAGAGAGAAACAAATGTATAGAGCAGGAAAATTGTGAGAGTGAAGGTACAAAGCAAACTTTTTTGTTTCATTTTTGTCATGTTGACTTGTTTAATCAAATTATTCAACCCCCATTGCAAATCAGGTTTATTATTTACAGACAGTCAGCTGTTAGCAATGAACAAATCAAACAAAACAAATTAAATAGTTTAACTGATTTACCCAAATTCAACTGTAAATGCAACTGATAATGATTTTTGTCTCCAAATTATTCAACCCCTTCATGGTAAGCATCTTTAGTACTTAGTAGAGCATCCTTTTGCTGTAATGACCTGATGCAAATGAGATGCACAGCCAGACACCAGCCTCTGGCAATGTTCCTAGCAGGAATCTTAGCCGATTTTTCATGAGCAATGGCCTCCAGTTATATTCGTAGCCTTGGTGGAATTTGAGGTATGCTTGGGATCATTGTCCTATTGGAATGTCCAATGATGCACAAGCTTTAGCTTCCTCACACAATATGTTTTTTCAGAGGATTTTTTGATATTTCAATGAATCCATCTTGTCTTCCACACACTGCATGTTTCCTGTGCCAGAGGATACAAAGCAGCCCCAGAGCATCACTGAGCCACCACCATGCTTGTCTTTGGGCAGAATGTACTTTTATTGTATGCTTCATTCTTCTTTCTCCAGACGTATTCCCAGGGGGCGCTACTCTGTGTAAGCAAAACCTGACATGGCTCAGTCTTTGTGTTTTTATTATGAAGTTTGTACCCTTCTACTGTACGTCATCTTCCATGTTTTGTTTGTCTGGATGTTGAGTGAGGCAGCTCCATTTTTTGCATAGGATCGCCAATTCTTGGCAAATGATCCCCAATTTAAAGCATGTAAATAGACCTTGCTTACAACCAGTGCAGCCTTTCACCGCAGCCCTATATAGGCGCACCTAATCAGAAACTACCTAATGGAGCAGCTGGTGACCTCCACACTGCGCAGAGTGAACCCACACAAGGCCTCTCGCCCTGACAGGCTTAGAGGCAGGGTGCTGAAAGAATGCTCCACTCAGCTAAGTGGCTTTCTTACCAGGCTGTTCCAACACCTCCTGGACTCTGACTGGGTCCCTCACCAATGGAGGGAATCTACCATCATTCCAATCCCCAAAAAGGCACCTGCTAAGGACCTGAAGGCCTACAGGTAAGTGGCACTAACATCTGTATGGAGAGGGTGGTTTGTAACCTATCAGGCATGGTGTCAAATAAGCTGGACCCATTCCAGTTTGCCTATAGGGCAGGACGGGGTGTGGAGGATGCAAGCCTCACACTTATAGACACTGTCACCAAAAACCTGGACTCAGCACATCCACACACCAGGTTACTTTTCCTCAGCTTTTAACACTGTGAGCATTGATACACTTTTATATCACCTCTCTGATCTTCAGGTTCACCCAACACTGTCTCTGTGGACTAAATGTTTTTTGCTGGAGAGACCATAACAGGTCTCATTTAATGGGGTTAACTCAACCAAGCCTATTTTAAATACTGGACTTCCCCAAGTTTGGGTTTTATCCCCAATCCTCTTCTCAGTGTACACTAACAATATCATGTGTAACAGTGAATTATAACACTTATTAAATATGCTGATGATATAGCTTTGGTTGCACATATGTCTAACATTGATGCCCTAATTAGCTACCAGCCAGCTGTAAATAATTTGTCCCAAACTTTTATTGAGCTCTCCTTGGAGCTCAACATTACAAAAACGAAGGAGCTATGCTGTGGTGGCAGAGACAAGGCATCCCCTCTGTTCCAGCCACTGAGCATCCAGGGTTAGCCAGTGGAACAAGTGCAGGTATTTAGTAGCCTGGAAAAATCCAGACCCAAATCCGGAGGAGATATGGGTCTGGCATCGAGTAATGAAAATGACCCAACTCGAGAGACGGCACCAAGCATGCATTTGAAAATCTTAAGGTACGCAATTGGATAACACTACGACCAATCACCAGTGTTTTTTTCGCTAAGCCCCTATGGCGGAGCTAACTGGTAGATAAAACTATTGCCGTATCAGGTCGCAAAACAGCAAAAACGTCATTTTATTTTTAAAAACGAACGATTCGAGCGCAGTCTTCTGTTCCTCTTTTAGTAAAAAGCCAAGTCTAACTCGTTCATTGTAGTGGCCAAAGTCGTTTTAAACAACTGGTGTTAATCCATAGCGATCTTACAATGTTTACTAATGACTTCGAGGTCGCAGCGCTGTCGTGTCGTCATCTGTTTAACACACCTCTGGCATGCCTATATCAGATACACCGATGTGATTGGTGCAGCTCGGATACAAGGGCATAGTTAATGAGCAGAATTACTCGGTGCCAGAGTAACTTGCTGAGCAAATTCAAATTGTGCTCTCGCGAGAACTCTGGATTTCCAGGGTAGGTATTTAGGTACCTGGGCACAGAAATTGATGCTTCCCTGTTCTTCTCACAACACACAACACACAGACAGTTTTATGTGTTGTCTCTGTGATCCCTCTGTTTGTGTGAGTATGCTGCCCTCTTGTGTCTAGTTCTTGTCATGGGTTTGGTAGGGTTTATTAGTTATGTCATTGTTTAGCCACAGGTGGATTCAGTTAGCAATTAGTATGTCTTGTATTTAACCTGGTTGTTCTCCCCTTGTCTCTTGTCAGTCAATGTTTCCTGTGGCGTTTCTGTGTTCCCCGTGCGATATCTGGATTGTATTGAAAGCTACTTGTTTTTGCCCCTCGAGGCAGTGTTATTTTGGAGTTTCAATAAAGTAATTTGGATTATCTGTACCTTCGCGACTGTCTCTCACTCTTCAAGGGAAAACGTGACACTGCTTAGAAAACTCAGAATTTTCAGATCAGCGAGGACATGTTAACTTTGGTTTACCGCTCCCTCATTGAATCAGTTCTCACTTTCAATATCTCTTCCTGGTATAACCAATTCACCATCAAACACAAAACAAGACTCTCATGCAGCCAACCTGATCACAGAGGACCCCTCTCACCCCTTCTATTACTCCTTCCAGCTACTATCATCAGGTAGACATTTTAAGGTACCACTGGCCCGCAAAAATATCTACAAGAACTCCTTCATCCCCTCTGCAATAGCCATACTGAACAGCACAAAATGAACATCACAGTCAGCTGATACCTCAACACCCCCATGTCTTGTTTTTTATGTCTGTGTGAATGTCTCTTTGTGATTGCAGCCTTGTCAAAGAAAATGTTCTGTAACCCTTGTATAACAGAGAATAAAGTATTATCTTCTTTTACCACTGATTCATTGTGCCGAAAAGTTCCAGTTTGGTTTAATTGCTCCATAGAATTGATTTTGAGCATATTGGAGCTAACTTTTCTTGTACTTTTGGGTCAGTGGTGGTGTATGTCTTGGAGTTCTGGCATGGAAACTGTCTGCATGTAATACACGCCTTACTGTGCTCACTGAAACCTCAGTGCCTGTTTTTACCAAGTCTTGCTGCAGGTTTTTTGCAGTCACTCAGTGGTTTTTCACAACCTGCCATCTCAGAAATGTGGTTGCAGTCTTTGATAGCTTCCTTTGTCTGCCCTGTCCAGGTAGCAGGGTTGCCAACTCTCATGCATCTGGCGTGATTCTCACGCTTTCAGCATTAAAACAATAAGCGTTTCCATTATATTCGTTGTTTTTTGCATAATTCAGGGTTTATACTAAGTTAACAAGGACTGACATTTCTAAAATTAGGGTTAGGGTTACCAAAAGTGTTCTCCGCGCGCATGCACACTGAAATTTTACTGAGTCTCACGCCAGCCAAAGTCCCAAAGTTGGCAACCCTGCCAGGTAGTGTAACCAATGTTCCTTTTACTTTGAATATGCTTTCAACAATGTCTCTGGGAACATTCAGTGCATTCATTATCTCTTTGTATCCTGTTTCCTTGTTTATGACCTCTTGTCTTAACGTTTTGGACCATTCTTTGGTCTTAACCATGTTTCTAACACGCAGTCAAACGTGACACTCAACAATCCCCTAGCCAGTTTAGGCATTTCATATGTTCCAGCTAGAGCACACCTGGTGAAACTAATAAAGCCCTTGATTGGTTGCATCGAGTGTGCTTGGGACAAGACCTGTTTTGCATATTTGTTCTGTTGTGAGGGATTCTATTCAGGGGGTTCAATCATTTTGAGACTGGAGAAGTCATTCTAAGTTGCATTTTCAGTTGGATTTGGGTGTTACGCACTGCCTCCCCAGGAGGGGAGTGGGATGCCACACCTCGTTGCCCAAACGGTCAGAGACAGGAGTATGAGGTCGTAAGTGCGAGCAAGGACACAGAGACAGCAGATTACCGTATAAACAAGGGCTTTTATTGTGCCACGGTAATAAATAATAACGTTGGGAGGAGAGGCTGAGCTAACCCAAATCAAAGAACTGATATAAAGGTCCAACACTAACCTGCACTAAACCTAACACATACAGTTCTAAACTAATCTGGCACTCGATAAGGTGCCCTAACCAAGATATATAGAGTGGGCGCTCAGATCTAACCTAGTGTGTTTAACAGATGAGTATCCTGGACAAGCCCCTATTTGTTACGCACTGCCTCCCCAGGAGGGGAATGGGATGCCACACCTCGTTGCCCAAACGGTCAGAGACAGGAGTATGAGGTCGTAAGTGCGAGCAAGGACACAGAGACAGCAGATTACCGTATAAACAAGGGCTTTTATTGTGCCACGGTAATAAATAATAACGTTGGGAGGAGAGGCTGAGCTAACCCAAATCAAAGAACTGATATAAAGGTCCAACACTATCCTGCACTAAACCTAACACATACAGTTCTAAACTAATCTGGCACTCGATCAAGGTGCCCTAACCAAAATACATAGAGTAGGCGCTCAGATCTAACCTAGTGTGTATATACAAAGAGTATCCCTACGGGTGGTGTAAGCCCAAGGGCGTCTTTCCTGACACCTCCCCAAAGTGCCTCCTCTCCTCCTCTGGGAACACAAAGAGAACACAATGTTAATACAGGATACACCAAACAGAATTGCTAACCTACACACTAGACTAAACACACTAACACTCTTGCACACGAATAGGCCTACCACTCAAACTAACGCCAAACACAGCTCTCACACTAAGCACAAATCACTAACTCAACATTCCCAACTCTCACTACACACACTGCCAACAAATCTGACACAACTCAAAGGCAGCCAATACTGAGAGGACCTTCACAAGGCAACCTCACACACCAACAGAGAGAGAGAGAGTGAAGAAACAGGGGCACAGATATACAGTGGAAGGGCATGATGGGATAGCTGTAAATTGATGAAACCAGGTGTATGGGATAACGGAGGGGAGGAGTCATTGATTAGTGATGAATGGAGGGACTGATGACCGGATCTGCACCACCTGTGGGGAAACATACAAACAGAACAGAACAAACACACAGAAACACAGCAGAACATTGCACAAAAACCCACAAGGTAAACCCTTCTATGATTTTACCAAACTGGGGGACGTAACATTGGGGAAACCACTTGATGCATTTGTTGTGTTGAGCAATTTCAATTGATTTTGTTTGATTTGTTCATTGCAAACAGCAAAACGTCTGTACATTTTAACAATTAATGGGTCTGTGTGTAATGTTAATGTATAGGGGGTGTGCCAACTGTATGTTGTAAATAAGAAAATGGGGTGTCAAATGTATGTAATATAAATGTGAAGGGGGGTGTCAACGGTATGTACCAGTAATGTTAATGTGTAGAGGAGTGTCAACTGTGTGTAATGTAAATAAGAAACAGGGGTGTCAACTGTATGTAATATAAATGTGTGTGGGGGTGTCAGCTGTTTGTAATATAAATGTGTGGGGGGGGTGTCAACTGTATGTAATAAAAATGTGTAGGGGGGGTGTCAACTGTATGTAATAGAAATGTGTAGGGGGGGTGTCAACTGTATGTAATATAAATGTGAAGGGGGTGTCAACTGTATGTCATGTGAATGTGAAAGGGGGGTGTCACCTGTGGTAGAAGTACTACTGTAATAGCATCAAAATCACTATTTTTAAAACACTAAGAAGGCTTGACACAACATGAAACTTTGGTTGAAGTATCACCCGGATCTGTACACGTGAACTCGAGTATTGAGAACATTGTGTACACAGAGGCAAAAAAACAGCCACCAGAAACACAAACTGCTAAGGTGAGTTTTACCAAACCTTCCTTTTTAGTAAACTCTGTGTAGAGTGATCAGATAAAATGATTTCATAAGTAACCAGTGATCTATGAAATTAATTGAAAGAGTAAAACATTATTAATGATGGTAACTTGTTAATTGTGTACTCCCATAACCTGGTACTATATGTCTTAATTGGGAACTTCCCGAAAAGAGGTGAACCCAGCTGATTACTTTTAATTTCTACTTTATACAACTCTATTTATATCCTTCTTATGGTTTTGAACACGTGTTTGAAATATCCACAATGTATTTGTGAATAATGTAAGTTTTTTTGTTTCTATTCCTTTGTTTTGGGTCAGAATGTTTAACAGAAATTGAAAATGGAAGGTGATGTTTCATTGTATATTGTGTTCTGTCTCTTCCTAATTAAAACACCTAAAGTGACCCAATGCTGGCTATTCTACCTGTTGTTTCTGACATAGCTAGTAGTGTACATTATCATGTGTAGTCTAATTTAAAGCACTGGTAATTCAGATTTGGTAATCTTGAAAAGTTTGTATCTGGCCATTTAATTTCAAAAGTCGCAATAAAGCAGAGGAAGTACATATTTAAAACAAAATGCCTGGAAGGCGGGAGTGGAGGAGCCGTGGAGGTACAGTACCTGCCTGTAAGGGATGTTCTAAAGTAAAAAGAAGGCACCCTCAATGGGACAGGGATCATTTCATTGGTCAACACTACAGCTGGCATTCTATTGGTTGGGGAATTTTGATAGCTTTGTAACACAAAAAATCCAAATTCAAAGAAAAAATCTGTGAGGAGAAGATTTGCAAGCATGAAGAAGCAACCTGAGTGTGAGGAAAAAGACTGATGTTCAGAGCAGGAAATCTATCCAAGCAACAACATTTCTGAGTCCAAGCAGAAAGTTTGAACACAAACAGAGCAAATCCAAGCATGAGCAGTGACTATTTGAGTGTCAGAGCAAGGTTTTGAGGGAAATTATTCCAAAATCTGTGAGAAATGCTCTCAGATTGTTATCATACACTGTATGGTAAGGAAAACCGTTTTGATCTGCCACATAACTTTTGAATAATCTTTTTGTTTGATCTGAAGAGGGTTCATATGTGGTGTGGCCCAGCTCCAGCATAGTGAGTAGATACATGTTGTAAGCACCATGCTCTTACCAAAGAAACTGTAAAATTAGGAAATAATTATGTACTGTATGTCCTTAAGAGTGTCTCCCTAAAGTTAAATTGAAAGGCTGGATGTGAAATATGAGCAGACAATATAAATACAGATGAGCATGTTCAGAGCAGATAAGAAGTGTACCTTAGAGTACCTTACCATATTATCCAGTCTGTCAAAAGATTGCAGCATTGAGTGTAAAATTTAATCAGTTTATTTATCTAGACCACTTTTAGGACAGAGCTTTCCCCAAACAGCCCTTGGACATTAAGTTACATAGTGCTACAGTAGATAGAAATAAATTATAATATACAGGAGAGATGACCATCTACTACATATCATATAAAATGTATTAGTCGTCTTTACCAGATACTGTACCCTCTCCGATATGCAATCTGGTTTTCGAGCTGGGTGCACCTAAGCCACACTCAAGGTCCTAAACAACAGCCATTGACCAAAGACAATACTAGCCAAGGCTTTCGACTCTGTCAATCACTGCAGTCTTATTGGCAGACACAACAGCCTTGGTTTCTCAAATGATTGCCTAGCCTGGTTTACAAACTATTTCTCCATAGAGGGTTCAGTGTGTTAACACAAACAGATAAATAGCTATAAATATGAAAAACTGTAACATATATTTTAAAATGTATGACCATATATTTTAATTGCATATTTAAATGTGACATACATTTTAAAAAGATATTACTGTACAGTTGGTTACTCCATTGTATGGTGTTCATTTCAGTTTCTCCCCTGTATACATTGTTTGGTTTCAGTTCCCACTACTCTCATCACATGAGATAGAGCCTATAGATCTTTAGGACTCCTAATTAATTACACAAGATTTTACACAATCAGTCCCTCATTAAGTATTGTATATAGTTTGTGTGTTTAGATCTGTTTCCTGTCGGTCATTGTTCTTTGTTCGTGTGACAAGTAGGTGTGTGTAGTGTATTAGATATTCTGTGTTTGCACCTTGAGGCAGTATTATTTTGTAAAGTGTTATCGATACATTAAACTGTTTGTTTACTTTAAAACCTTTGCATTTGTCTCTGCTATATCAACACCACTACAGTGTGACAGAATGACCGACCTGATAAGGAGACAGCGAAGGAAGAGGTGAAACAGACCGGCACGGGCGATGGAAGCTTACTACAACCCGGTAGGTTCGGATGCTGAGTATGAGGAGTGGGACGAGCTTCTATGTGCCACCCTCCACTGCATGAAAAGTGGGATTTTCGTCTCCGTAAACGCCCGGAAATTTCCAAAATTTTTGGCAGTTAATGACAATTTACAGCCTGCAAACGTCGCGTTCGTCTGTGCCACATATTGTCGGAAACGAACCATGACGTATGTGGAGAGCTCACGGAGGGCCCTAATGGCTCTAATTAGCATATGAATAGCAGCAAAACGGCGCCTGGTCTGAACTTCCTCACTCAGAGCTGATGGCTCTAATTAGCATATGAATAGCAGC